>WHYT01016548.1:254683-317026 GCA_009806455.1 Tetrax tetrax
TTTTTTTTTCTTAAATGTCACTCATCCAATTGGCTTTTAACAAGAACACTCTCCAGGCCGTCTCTAGAAGGACCTGTCTGCTTACAGGCATATATCACAAAGTTCTTGATCACCTCCTCTTCCCAACCTTTTCACTGTTTGTTAAGGAGCATTGATGTGCTGTGAGATTCTCTCGTTACAGTAATTCCTGTGTGTTGGACTAAAAAGTCCTCATGGGAGCAGCCCCATACAGGCTGAGACGGGCTAGGTGATCTTCTCTGTCTTCTCCGTCTGTGATTCTGTCGCTCGTGTGTGACACATCTCCAAACAGTGCCCTTAGAGAGCACTCCCGGCGGTAAAGCTCTGAAACGCCGGCATTATCCACGGAGAGCCTTTCTAGCTCAAAGTACTCACATAATAGAAAGTGTAGACAGCTTAACCAAAGCAGCGGTTTTGCAGTCTGAACATCTGGTGGGTGCTGAGGGGACTGTGGCTTGACTCCCATCATCTGCCACTGGGGTCACGACTTGGCACAGCCGGTTTTTGGGATGGTGGCACGTTGCTCTGCGGAGCGCGTGGGTGCAGAAAGGCTCTTCCGCTCGTGGGAAATCTGCAGGGTTTCTCCCTGCTGAGGGGCAGTCTCCTGTTTACTGCTGAACTTCGCTTCCTTTAGTGGGTTCAGCAAGTGCTGGTAGGGTAACACGCCAACGCGGCTCGAGGGGCACCGCACCCCCTCCGGCAAGGAGCCCTGCTGCGGGAGCACCCGGCCACGGCCAGCCTCGGTCCTCGTCTCAGCGTCGCCCTTCCGACGGCGACCCAGCCTTGCTCTGGCTCTGGCACTGCGAAGGCGCCCGTAGCGAGGGGCCGAGTGTGTGCCCCGGGGAGTGTAGCGCTCCAATTACACCTGACACAGAGGAAGCAGCTTGTTGGAGGGGGGAGCGCGCAGCTGTCAGCTCTCGACAGCCATGACAGATTCACGGGGCTCTGCCGATCCGTCTCAGCCAGCTCTGGAAATAAGGAAAGACTTGTCTCCGGATCCAGAAAAGCTGGCACTGTCTGGATCGCTCATTTTTAGCCAAGAAGCCTGCTCTCCTCCTGCCTGCTCCTTAACCTCTGCTTTTAGTAACATTGCTCAAAGGAAGTGGGAATCAAATAGGATGGAGAAATTTTTTTTTATGTTCTGTTCTGAGTAAGATTTTTGCTGGTTGGTTTGTTCAGGCATATGCAATTCTGGGCTTTTTTGGAGAAAAATGTATTCTCTGAGGATGTAACCTAGAGCATGCTGACACTGTAGCTCCCTGCATCCCGGCTGCCGTGCTGGGGTCAGGGCAGTCTGGTGAAATCAGGGGGGTGTCGGCATTCTGGCCGTACGGGTGGGGACTCTGAGGCACGAGGCAGGGGAGTGATTTGTCCAGAAAATCTGGATTGTGAATGCATGGGGCTGCCAAACCCCAGCCTTACAAGTAGTCTTCTCCCATGTAAGGTTAATAAAAACAAATTCTGCACGCTTCCTAAGACTACATCCACCTACCTGCACCCTCTCCACCAGTTAATTACCTCTCTGGAGGCAAAGAAATTAGCCTGTTCTTGTGAGACCAGGCAGCTCTAGGCAGGGTGGCACTGATGGCTTTTTGCTTGAACAAAAACAGGTTTATCTTATTGAGATTAACAAATTGCTGGTTTTGGTGTCAACAGCATGCAAGCCTCCAAGGCCGCAGTCCTTCCTTACACAGCTATTGACAGAACACTTTGTATCCCAAGGAGCTCTTCAAAGAGGGACGGCTTGTTTAGATTTACTTCTGTTTGATTTTGTTTCCTAAACATACATAGCCATCCTGTCACGGGTTACTTGGACTGTACAAAGCATTCCCGAAGCTGAGATGAAATGCAAATGGTTGGCTGGTCATCACTTGAGAGAAAATGATGAGACAGAGAAAGCAAGCGCTTGTTAACGGAAAACAAGAGCTGTTTTTGCATCCTGCTCATGCTGTGGGCCATCCACCAGGATATCACCACCAACTTGGTTAGAGAGACCTCAGAGGTGTGAGTTCCCATCCTCAGATTAATTTTTAACCATTCCAACCCTTGGCACAAAAGTCACCTCAGTACCTTCTTCCCCTGAGTAGCATATTTTTCAGAGACTGAGGCGTTAGGTGGGGCTGCAGCCGAGGTGCCCAGTGCTGGAGAGGCGTGCTCGGGAGCCGCGAGAGCATCCGGCAAAACGGCACTTGGCAACATCCAGCACAGGCACAACTGACAGAAAGGATTCCCTGTCTGTTCACTTGCCCTGGAACTGGTGCCACAACCCGTGTCTAGATATTTTGTTAATGGAAAAGAAAGCCTGTGTTGGATGCATGTTCTCTTTTATGATTGACCTCTTTTGAAATGGACCCGACAACTGTTAAAATTTCCGAAAGCTTCAGAGGAGGAGGAGATCTCTGTGCTCCTTCAGCAACCCTTCTTGTGAGTCCGGTCCCCAGCTCTCCCTCCTCTGATTTCTCCTCCTCCCACCTACTCGTGAGCACGGGCTTGCGAATGAGAACGGGATGTATCCATTCACTGTTATCCCAGCAAGAGCAGAGCCTCCTCTGTTGCTGTTTTTAGCTCGGCGGGTGCACCCTGCCTGCCCTGAACTCAGTACAGTGAAGTGTTTAATTCAGCCTCCTCGCTCATTTAAAAGAAGGCCGTTGAGCACTTTGACCACCCCAGCTCCACTTTTTACAGCTGGCCGTAAATTTCCGAGCGTGCAGTGATATCTTTAGCTTTGACTCCAGAGATTTCCTGTTGAGCTGCAAGATGCGATCCTGCAAGCGCGCCGGAGCTAAATATACCCTCTCGGCCTGACACTCAGCCAAACAAACAAGGGCAGTGTCAACAGGAGGGTTTTGTTTTTTTGTTTTTTTTTTTTTTTTCCCCAGTGCTGAACGGGTCGAGTTATTCTGGAGGAGGTGGAGTCTGGTTCAATTAATGAGGCAATTAAGTTTGTTTTGGCATGTAAATCATCTCTGGACCTCTTTCTGCTCTGATCTTGTTTGTATTCCCCTAGAAAAGACCGTACGGACTATGTTGCAGCACCGCGCTCAGCTCTGACGTTGTGGATGAAGGTTTTCATCCTGTGGGCAATGGCTTTGGCTTCAGAAGAACGTTGTAGCTTTTCACTTGTACTCATCAGCATGGCCACCGCCTTTAAGAAAGAAGAGAAAAGTAATTTTGAAGCAGCGTAAGATTAGTGAGGGAGAATAACAGTGAAAACATGCAGATGAGACACAGGACACTGGCTTGTGTCTCTTACTAGTGCCAGTGCCAAACTGGTACCACACACAGAGAGTGATTCTTCTGGGTACAAGCTTGGGAACAGGAGTATCTTTGCTTCCTGAATTTTTAGAGGTGATTTTATTGTGACGTGCCTGTTAAAAGTCAATGCGCCTCTCTTCATCTCATGTAAGAGACAGGGTGTATTTTTAGGCCATAAGACAATGTTTTGCAGGGAGGGAAGAAGCTAATTAGTCTTTCAGGTGGTATATCTTGCGTTTCACCATTGTAAATCTTCAGCCGTTTCCTCTTGCAAGCAGGCGTGTCCATGCCCGGCACTGCTGAAGACGCTGCAGGCCTTCCTCTTCTGCAGCTGCGCTTGGCTGTTGGTCTGTGTGAGCTTGCTCTTTGGTTTTCAGGAGGAAGGTTGCACCGGGTGATCCGTGACCGAGGCTGTCACTGTAAGTGACAGAGGTTCCCACTCTGCTGTCAGGAGGAACAACAGGAAGGCAGGGGGGCTCCGGGAGCTCCCCACGTCCCCACGCCACTTCCCCCAGCGGCTTCTGAGGGCGTGGGGCTCTGCCTTGGCTCACATCTTCGCCGATTTTAGTGGCTAGCCAAAGGAGCGGGAGTGTGCTGCGGGATTGTGACTCAAGAGTCAGGGAGAGGAAGAATGGGGTTTATTTATGGTTGTCTTTCTTCCTGGGCGTCGTCACTACACCATTCTTCAGGTGGTGGCGTGTTTATGCTTCTTAAGAGAGAAATGTCTCATCACAAGCAGTGAGAACACGTACTACTACCTCAGCTCAGAGGAACAGATTATTTTGGAAGGAAGCCAGCAAGGAAAACATGCCACTTAGAGTTAAACAAAGATAATAATGCTAATTGATGAGTATAGGGCAACAATACACGAATACACGTTGCTAATGTGTTGTGCTCGTTAAAGAGCTGATTTTTTTTTGCAGTGACAAGCTGAATGCTGAAATCTGCCTATTCTGTTTCCATTTGGAGTTGTCTGACAAAGCTAGGCACATATCACTGTGCTGGCTAAGAGTCACAAACCTTGTTTTAAAGCTGAACTGCCTTACTAGGGCACAGGGAGGTGCCAGCGCTGCGGTTACGTTGCCGGAGATGCCCGTGAGGTGTAAGCAGCACTCGGGAGTCCTGACGCTTCTGCCAGTGGTGCGGCCAGCCTGCCTTGCTGCTGGGTGTTCCCCAGATCACCAGTGGCCATCTCTAGCAGTCCCTCGGCTGTCTTGGAGAAGAGGTCTGACAATTTTAGAAAGAACTGGAGTTAGCCCACTGAAAGCACAGTAACTCACTGAATATTAGCTTGGCATTTTTCTAAAGGCAAAACCTCCCACTGCCTTTGGAGCAGGTCCAGAAGAGATGATCAGAGGGCTGGAGCACCTCTCCTATGAGGACAGGCTGAGAGAGTTGGGGCTGCTCAGCCTGGAGAAGAGGAGGCTCCAGGGAGACCTTATAGCAGCCTGCCAGTACCTAAAGGGGGCCTACAGGAAAAGATGGGGAGAAACTTTTTAGCAAGGCTTCTTGTGATAGATCAAGGGGTAATAGCTTTAAACTAGGAGGAGGTAGATTTAGGGTAAACAGAAGGAAGACATTTTTTATGATGAGGGTGGTGGAACACTGGCACAGGTTGCCCAGAGAGGCGGTGGATGCCCCATCCCTGGAAACATTCAAGGCCAGGTTGGACGGGGCTCTGAGCAACCTGATCTGGTTGGAGATGTCCCTGCTCCTTGCAGGGGGGTTGGACTAGATGACCTTTGAAGGTCCCTTCCAACCCAAACCATTCTGTGATTCTATGATTTCATTCACATGCAAATGGCTGTTGGAACGTGGGTAAAGTCTTTCTATCTTTGTGCCCATCTTGTGATACCATTTCCTTAGCAGCATCTTCTGCTACGTGTTTCCCAGAACTCGTTGGTAGCTGGTCCCTTTTGGTGAAGCCCAAGAAGATGCCAGCACTGGGAGCGACAGTAAATCTGGTGGACACCACAGTTGCCAGTCTGTGTTGCAGATGGTATTTCAGTGTTACACGTGTGTTTTCATGCATAATATCTAGGAAGTCAGGTTTGGGATCATTAGGTTGGAGTCTGATGAAAATTCAACAAAATATTTCCACACAAAGAATACAGCTCAGCATTTTCAGTGGGCTGCCGTGGAGGTGCCTGGATGCTTTGGTTTTTGGACACTGAGAAGCAGACGCAGGTCTGCAGAGACTCACAAAGACTGTGACACTCGGAGTAGGCATGAATGCGTCTTTTATTTGAAACAGTATGAACCTAGCTTACCAACTGGAATATAGCACAGGAATCTCACCTCACCTGGCTTTTAGGGGAATATTTGATTACTGAGTTTGCTAACTAAGCAACAGTGCTGCTGAAGCAGTGACCCAGACCTGTTAAACCTGTCTTAAGTAAGGATCGTGATTCATGTAGGTGCTTCCTAGTGTGTTCCCAGCTTACTGCAGTGGTGTAGGTAGTTTCGGAGGAAAAGATTTTTAAGATGCTAATGACAGAGTTACAGCTACAACCGAAGGGGAGGGGGAGCTAAACAAAAGGAGGATTCATTAGAGAACAAAAGAAACACTGGAGGCTTTGAACCTAGGAGTCTCCCACACATTAACTAGGTGTACTGCCAATGTGCTACAGATGTGCCTTACATGAACACATGAGGTAATGATACCTCTACAAAGGGCTGAATGCGTCTGTTTGATGTTTTGTAGTGAATTACATTTAAGCAGGTGGGAAGCTGCACAGTCCCCAGTCCCTCCATATGTCAGAAATCAGATATTAAGAGGTCCAAAGATACCTTCTGCAGTTTCTGTAGAATCACAGCTGACGGCCACACCATGTGTTGGCAAATTGCAGCCCTGCTCTACCGTTGGGAGGTACAGCTTGTGGTTTCACAGAGGCACCGTTTGCTTTTCTTTGTGAAGGGTTTGAGGTATCAGCTCTCTGGTTTCTGAATACAGGCAGAGGATAAAGTAGCTGGAAGGAAGGAGGCAACCCACATCCCTGGAGATTTCAGGGGTTCTCTTTTTTTCATGCCTCACGAGGTGAATACTGGAGGGATGCTCAGACGGGGACTGAGAGAAGAGCTCCCAGCCAGCCCCTGCTTCCCTGAATACAACTGAATCAGGCTGGGGTGTGGGGACTGTACACAGCACCAGTTTCCATGCAGACTGTGCAGTCATACTCAAAATAATTGGGCCTGGAAATCAGGATTTAGTCACTGACCTGTGACTGCTGTGCCTGTAACCCGGGGTGTGGCAGAAGGAAGCCCAAGCTGAGTTATTTACACCACAAAGATGTGTTACAGGAGTTTGCCCAACATTCTGCTTCGTGCTTCGCTGCAGAAAATTAAATGACAGCCATATCCAGGATTCGGACCCGCTCGTGATCAGGATTGGGAGTTACGTTGGCTTAACTGTAGTTTTGCTTGTTCTTTCCGAGGAGAGCACAGCTGGGAGCCAGGGATAAGATGTGGCTTCTGCTACTGACTTCTACAGCAGTGAGGCTGGACTGTCCGTAGGATCGGGCCAAAGGCGTCCCCTGGGAAGCAAGAAAGGGGATGGGATTCTTGCAGCTGTGGAAAGATTAAGGTCAGAATTAAAGTACATTACAGATACTTAGAGATGCAACCAAAATATTCCATTAAAAATACACTTCTTGAGATGTAGATTTAATTAGATCTAGGCGGATGTGTATATTTTTTTTCATGGTGTTCCATCTTTAGCTATTGTGCATCGGTCTCTCATTGAGCATTTGAATATAAAAGGTATGGAGGCTAGCTAGGAAGATCTTTAATTGTAGGTTATTCCCTTTTTCACTGTACATTATGAAAAAAATGTGAACACTGGGCTAGAGGAGGTCACCAATAATCTAGGCACCTGCCAATCCCATTAGCTCCTTTGGATTTTGCACTGTACAGGCCTAAAGGAAACATAGCCTAAAAATAGCCATCCAACTTTCTGAAAAGGAGTCAGCCAAACCTTGCTTCGGCTGAGCCGCAGCTGCCTGAGCGTTTTGAGCAGCGGTAGTAGAAAGCTGCAGTCTGGAAGCTCTTTCCTTTTCTCAGGAGACTGGATTTTACAAAGGATGAAGAATGATGGATGAGAGGTCTGCCCTGTTTTCAGTTAAATAACTTCTAATACCACCTAAGAGGAAGCAGAGAGATGGTGTCATCCCATCTGCATTTTGGATACATGCAGAGCACAGCCTTGGTTTGGTGTTTGGGATTTTCAGAGTCACCGGCACTCTGCCACTCACTGTTAATTTTTGCAGCTCAACGTGTAGCTTTGCATTGGCACTCTGGAACACGATCAAATTCATGGTGATGGTAGGGCTAACGGTTATACTAATGAAAGGTGTCATTCTTTGCAAACAGATTTTTTTTCTTAATAACTTCAACAGGACTTTTCTGAGGTTTGCATTTTTCTGTTACAGGTCCTTTTTTAAGGTATTGAGACAATGAAATTATAAGGATGAAAGTGGGGGTAGGGGGAACGCAACTCAAAGTCTGCAAAATAATTGCTGCATTTTTTTGAAAAAAAAAAAAAAAAAAGCAACAAAACAAAACTGTAGTCTTTCACATCAGTGATAGCTCAAACACGGCACCGCTGTTGAGTGGCAACTGCACCAATTAGCCGTGCTGCTGTTGGTTTGTGAATTGCATGTGAAATGTAGAATTTGTCCAGAAGTGCTAATGCAAATTGCTCAACAAAAATGTGCCCTCTGTGTCAAGTCTTTTCACTTGTTCTGACACACTGATGTCTTCTCGGATTTCTCTGATCGGCAGATCCCTCTCTCAGCTGACAGCTACCAGAGCTCATGAAGTAATGGAAATATTTCTTGTTGCCATTAGCTGTGTGTCTGCAAAGAGGACTACAAGCTACTGCTGGGACCGGTTACTTGCTATACAACATAATTTTGACTTTTATTTATAGGGTGTTGGACTTCACATTTCTAGAATTAAATGCTAAAAGCCCAGTAAATGTCTAAGATTTTACCTGCCCGGGAGTTCAGAGACCTGCCACGACGGTAATTTGGTCACTTGGCATGTGTTCAGCATCCCCTGCTCTTGGAGATGGTGATAACCTTTGTGCCTTCCCGTATGAGGCTGAGTTACGATTGCCGTGGGAACTGTAACTCAGCATTTCCTGACTTTTTCAGCATACAGTATCTCATCCGAATACTGCGTCCTTTAAAAGAAGAAGAAGTGGAGCAAGGACAGATTGAAACGTTGGTGTTGTCACATCTACGGAGTATAAAATAGCGTAGTTAGCTGTATGCAGATTTAAGTTGTATTTGTAACTGCTTGTGCTGTGGTGGTAGCGCCTGGTAGTCATGGTTTAGGACTCCCATTGTGCTAGGCTCCCTGCAGATGCAGGATGTAAATATATTTCCTTCCCCCCAAAATAATTCCAGCCTAAGTGTAAGATAAGAGATAACACAGGGAGACAAACACACCAGGAAAGGGCAAGGAAACAGAAGAGACTGCTGGACATCATGGAGACAGGAGTTTCTACAAACTTCTGCAAACATAACTATACTGGGGGCAGAGTTCAGGGTCAGATCTGAAGGATTTTGAGAATCTCCTTCCCAAAATGAAACCTAGCAGAGAGGGAAGCATGGCACAGTCAAGATGACAGGCAAAGAAAATGAGCTGAGCAGCAGCACTCGGCTGTCTGCAAGCAGGGTGAGATCGCAACCGTCAGGGTGCGAGGCGACGAGAGCCTGGCCGTGGGGCTCTGCAGGGAGGGTTGAGGCAAAGATGACAACCAGGTTATGGGCTGAGTGACAGGCAAGTGATGGTGGTGTCTGCAGGGACTGAAGAAAACAGGAAGGAGAGGAGACCTAGGGAGTAGGATGAGAGCCTCCTCTGAGCTTGAGCTGACAGATATCCACAAGATGATCCCAGAGGCAGGGCATGAATTTAGTCGGAACGGACGGGAAGTGGCTGGGGACAGAGAGGCAGGTCTGTGAGTCGCTGGTGTAGAGAAGGTCCTTGGATGTGTACTGAGAGGGAGCTCGCTGAGAGAGACAAGTGAGAGGGAAAGGAAGCAGACCCACAGAATGGCGGAAGGTGGGAGGGTGAGTAGTGACAAACTAGTCCGAGTAACACCGAGGAAGCAGCTGAAAGTGTTGGAGTCAAGTAGGATCGCTGGGAAAGGAGGACCAGATTTCCAGTGGAGTGTGGTCAGTGGCGCCGGAAGGAGCTGACAGGCTGTGGCAGCACGCCTGGTGTGATAGTGCAGAGCTGCAGCCAGACAAAGGGTGTAGAGACTCTGTGATACTGGTTTCTGTGACAGGCGAGAAGTGAAAGCCTTTTGGAAAAGAATCTGTGTTGGAGATGGAGACTAAATTCAGTCTAAATCATATAAATCATAGGCAGCACACTTGATAAGCTCAGAGATGGCAGTGAGAAGTGAGAGAGAGAGAGAGCTGGAAAGTCACTTGGACCCAAGGGTTGCTTGGATTTTGTTGTGAGGTTTTTTTGGTTTTTTTTTTAAAGCATGAAGGTAAAGCATGCTTGGCTGCGAAGGCAAGGAGCGAGAGGACAGTGAGATATAAAGGAGGGGGCAGATGGGGGCAAGAGAAATGAGAAGGCAGAACGCAGCGAGGTCGCCAGGACAAGCAGAAGGGCTGGGGACCACTGATGCGGCCACTGCCTCCGTGGGCAGGAGGGAAGAGCCAGGCAGGACACGAAGGAAAGCAAGCGGGGGGAGAGGGAGATCATGTCTTGCTTTGTTCAGTCTCTCATGGGAGAGATCAGCACAATCCTGGGCAAAGTCCTGTCTCCAGCGAATGCAGGGAGAGTCAAAGGCTGCAAAAAGGCAGCTGGGATTGCAGCTGTGAGGGCGAGTTAAGCTGGTGAACATGAGTGTGCATTAGCAAGATGGCAGAATAGAAGGAGGCAAAAAAGCATTTGTGGTGTGGAGGAAGTGAAAAAAAAAAAAAAGAGGACATTTAAAGCTTAAGAGATAAGTAATTTTCTCAGAAGAGGTATCAAGGATATCCAGATATCCAGGAAGCCTCAGACAGCGTGAGTAAGGGCTTGATCAGCAAAGGAAGCTGTGCCTTAGAGACCTGGAAGTACGGGGATAAAGTCAGTGCTGCCAAAAGCCGAGCTGAGTTAGGCCTTGCAAAAGAAATTAATTCAACAGTGGAGTTTTCCTTAGCCATGTAAATAAAGGAGATCTCAGAGAGAAGGGAGGAACTGTGCAGTGAAGAGCATGTCAAGGTTAAAGGCAACGTAGGCGCAGCTCAAATCAGAATACCTTCTCTCAGATTTCACTAGGGCTAATAAGACTGAGTGTCAAAACAAAGGCCAGGTGGCTAATGGAAATACAAAGACCATGTCCAAGGTGGAAGAAAAATCAAAAGTTTCAAGTCCTGGAAGTATGTGATCTGGGTACCCTGGATTCAAGGATGTTAAAAGACGCTCGTGCAGTTACAGACCCGGTGTGCCGTCCCAGCCACCTCAGCTTATCAGCCACTGGATACTTGAAACCACAGCAAGGATGATGTGGCTTTGCTGGGCAGCTGCAGAAGAAGACTGCTTCCCTTGGTCTTGCCAGCTGCCTGTTGGAAACAGTGGGCTCTCAATTTTAGACTGAAATACCACCTTGCAGAGAGGCTACTTGGAGAAGAGCCTGCAACCTGTGAAGACAAGGGAGTTATTGCAACTCTTTGAAGTTGGTGTCAGACAGGGGAAGATAATGGGATTTCACAGAATCACAGAATGGTTTGGGTTGGAAGGGACTTTTAAAGGCCACCCAGTCCAACCCCCCTGCAAGGAGCAGGGACATCTCCAACCAGATCAGGTTGCTCAGAGCCCCCTCCAACCTGGCCTGGAATGTTTCCAGGGATGGGGCATCCACCACCTCTCTGGGCAACCTGTGCCAGTATTCCACCACCCTCAGTGTAAAAAATTTCTTCCTAATATCTAATCTAAATCTACGCTCGTTTAGTTTAAAACCATTATCCCTAGTCCTGTCACAACAGGCCCTACTGAAGTGTCTCTCCCCATCTTTCCCGTAGGCCCCCTTTAGGTACTGGAAGGCCACTATCAGGTCTCCCTGGAGCCTCCTCTTCCCCAGGCTGAACAGCCCCAGCTCTCTCAGCCTGTACAGGTGACCATACCTCCTGAGCACCAGTATGTGTGCTTTGGTGCTTTGATGAGTCACACTCACCATCTGACTCTCTCCCACCAAAAACTGAGGTACTGCATATATGTGGCAACACGCTCCCTCTGTGTTTCTTACGGGCACGGAGCAGAGCGAAGTCCTTACTTCTCCCAAGTCATTCTGATGTGTGATCTCCTCCCGTGAGGGCACGATGTGAACGAGCTAGGAAAGAGTGGTATTAAAGGACCAGTTGTGCTCTGCAGATCGTTCACTTGCAAAGCAAGTTGTGCCAGGAAATACCGGTAGAAATAATGCAGCTCTGCTGTGAGCACCGGAGACGTGGCATACACGCATCCTGACCCCTCACCGCATTTGTGCCAGGCCAGAAGCCAGTGACAGTCAGTGACAGTGCAGGGGATGTCCCTGGAGGCATGCAGAAAGAGGGATACTTTGTGGACAGCCCCAAACCTGTGCTCTAAATTTTTTGGTGGATTTTTTTTTCGCCTTGGCAGAAGCAACGACATGGGGCAATTGCAGCCTCTTCCCAATTTTTGAGGTAAGGTGACTTCTGCATATGGGAAGGCAAGCATATGGCCCACTGTGTTTATTTCTCAGCCAGGATTCTTTCAGGCTTGGCAAATTACATGCTGCTTGCTGAGGAGCAACACAAGTGCCAAGTTTGAGTTTCTAAAAATGAAAGGGATTTCATTTATCACAGCACAGAGAAAAGGAACTGAAAAACACCCTTAAGTGTGAAAAATACTTTTTGTTTATGCTCAAACAAAACAACCAGGGGGAAAATTAACAAAATTTCACGTAAGGTAAAAAAAAAAAAACAACACAATTCTGCAATTGTCTGCAGGAGACTTCAGGCAGCTTCTGCCAGGCGTGAGCGAGAGCCAGGCTCAGTGAAATACCTCAACAACCGGTGAGCTCCATGGGGTACAAGGTGATACTGCGGTACAGGCGCGGGCCGTTAGAAGGAAAGGGGCTGCCTGGTAGTGGGTTTGTGTTTGCTGCTAGAGAGTTCTGTTAGAGCATCTTTTCCCCACACTTTTGTTTTTTTCCAGGCCCCACGTTTTTTTTTCCCCGTGTGTGCTAGAAGCTTTTCTTTCTCTTACAGAATTTATTTTTATTGTGTCATTTTCCCTCCGTTCCCCCTTTTCATTGGCCCTGTGCGACTGTTTCTTTAAACCATTTGCCTGCTTTCATCTTCCATTTTTCTTCTCTCCCCCTTCCCGGTGGCCGTGATTATCCTTACGCTTCGCATTGGCTTTCCTCCCTTCTGCTCCAGGATGGACTCGAAAGGGGCACTGATGACAGCTAAAACCTTTAGCAGGATAATTTTTAACAGGCACCGGCTTCGGAGTCGAGCTGCCTCCTTGAGCTCAGTTCTCGCTCCGCTTTCCTCTCACATCCATGGGAGATGTGACAGGACAGGGCCAAGCTGGCAGCGAGAGAGCAGTCACAGCTCCTCCGGAGCGACCTGATTTGTACCTTTGGAAGTCCTCAGCTGTGCCGGCGGTAGAAGGTGGCAGGGACACGGTGTGGAAAAGCTGTTGCGCAGGCTGGCTTTTCAACTCTCTCCCCTCCTGCCTTTTGCTCCCCAAAGGCTGCCGCTTGCTTTCAGAGCGGTGGGGACGCGCTGTGAAATGCCATAGCGGCACAGCTTCACACAGCAATCTTTGAGGGGAGTAATTACAGCATTCATAATATGTGTGAAATGCAAGGTTGGGCACTTGGTGTTTCTTCAAGTCCTTCCCTCCCTGCCGGCAGCCCTGCTCAGGGGCCGGAGCTCGGAAACCGGTGCTGTGGCTGTGGGCAGGCATGGGAGGGCACAGCTGCAGAGACCGTGCCAAGAGCCCAGTTAGGGGCTGGCTTTGTGGCACATTGACAGCCCCCTCAGACCTCTTGCTCCAAAATGCAAACGCCAAGGTGGCTGCTTTTCAGGGAAAGGAGGGCTTCCCCAAACTCCTGCGAGAGGGGAGCCGTGTGAGGAACCTCTGAGTAACTGTCAAACCGCGCCCCGGCTTGCCTCATGGAAACTTGTCTGCACAGCCATTCCCTCTGCGGGTCAAATTAATGGCTTGATTAACCTCATTAGCTCACTCCTGCAAGGAAATTATGTAAAATATCATTTCGCTGGACCATGAACACCGGTGCAAACGGCTCAAGAGCAGGTGAGGATTGGCATGAGATGATGGCAGAGCCGGAGGATTCGTTCCCCTGGCAGGGGCTGGGTGGGAGCATCAGAAGCTGCCCCGGGTGCCTCACAGACCTGCCAGAGTCGCAAGGGCTCTGCGCCTCCTCGGACGGTAGCACGGTCACCAGCCACTGCCACACGCAGCGTGCGTGGGGTGGATCCGTGGGGACTTGCCCAGGGCTGCAAGGCTCGTGTCCCACGGGTGACCGAGCAGGTACTAGGTGACAGCCTTGCGAGAGGCTCTGCTTGAGCCAGGTAAAGCAAATAAGAAGAGCTCGCCTTAATTTTACCCGTCACAAAGATTTTTATATTTGTATACTTATTTCTCCCCTTTTTTAAGAGATGTATATAAAGAGGCTATTTGGGGTTTAAATTGGGCGGATCCTTTTTTTTTTTTCTCCTGAAAAGAATAAGAGCAATAAAAATTTGCAATTACAAGGAAACTAGTTATTTGAGATAAATGAGCGCTTCTCTCTCAGCGCACAAACCCAACCATTATATCGTTCCACTCTGTACCTTGAAACTGAGGATAAACAAAACTGAAAAGCAGGAGTGACTTCCCCTGCAAGGGTTTCTTTCCTGGGGGAGGGGAGAAAATGCCAGAGTTGTTATTTGTAAAAGAGGAAATGAGCCTGGTTTAATTACACCGGTTGAAGTTCAGTAGCATGCTGTTGAAAATGCTGCATTTCTGAATCCCACCAGCGGTGCTGAGGATTTGTGGAGTCAAACCGCCCTGCTTGAAGCAGGAGCGGCCGCACGGGGAGGCAGGGCTTCTGGTGGCACCCGGTAAAATGACGAGCCCTTCTGCCTCGCAGTCTTTGAGATGAACTTTGGACGATCTTTAGCTCTTAAATGGTATTAGAGAAATAGTTGCTCATTCTAGACCCCTTTGTTATCTACTTAGTCACCAGAAATTAAGAAATTAGTCCCTCTGATGGAGAAAACAAAAATACACAGAAGTAACGGTCTGACAGATCCTGTTTGTTCTGCGAAAAGAATAAACTGCGTCGAAAACACAGGGAGGAGAGATGCAGGCGAAGGGAGGTGAAAGGAAAACAAATTGGCTGCATGCAGAGGTCTGGTGTCAAACGTCAGAGGGATCTTGTTTGCTCAGATACTATGTGAAAGACCATGGCAACCGGGGGCCCGGGGAGAGCGGAGAGGTTTGTAGCCCCTCCCTGAGACTGGATGACAGAGGAAATAGGTGAAGCAATCCGCTGCAGAGCCTGCTGCCGGAGTTGTAAACCGGCATATTCCATCCCTTCGTCCTGTACGTTGACTCTTCAAAGCAAAAAAAAAAAAAAAAAGTCTGAAATGACTGGTTTTGTAATTCCCTTAGTCCATCTGATGGTACCATTGTGCAAAGGTGGCTTTGCTTTGGGCAGCCTGATTTAGAGAGAGGGATTAAGATCCCTGCCAGACACAATAAGTGACAATATAACAAGAAATTTAATAGAAATATTTCTGGGGAAATACAGGAATGTGCTTTCAGGCTGCTCTGAAAACACTGGGTAGAGATGATGTTTAGTGTATGGAAGTGGAGTAACATTTTTGATCCCAGCAATAGGTTGGAGACCCCCTTTTTTTAACTAACATACATACACACACGCGGTACCCAAGGAGCAGTGCCTGTCAGCCCAGCAGCAGCGCGGTGCGGGAGGGCCAGCTGCCTCTGCGGGTGCGAGGGAGCAGCAGCAGCTCAGAGCCGCGCAGAGGTGAGGGCAGACAGCGCTGTTCTCTGTCCTGTACGTCGCAGGCCGTTCAGTCGCACCACTAAGTTGTGTTTATCCAGAAAGGCTCTCATCCTTGAAGACATCAAAACGTGGACATCTGCCATTTCCGATGGGTAATGAAATCATAGTGTAAAAATTGGATTCTTCTTTCTGATCTGAATCTGTCTTTGGCTTCCAGCCCTTGTATCTGGTTTTGCCTTCTTCACTGGATAAAAGAACTCTTTAAAGGATTTCTTCCCTCGTGAAGGTATTTTTATACGCTATGGTCAAAGTATCTCTCAGTTTTCTTTGTGGTAAGCTAAATGGATTGAGCTTTAAGTCACTCACTGGCAGACACTTCCTGCCTCAAATCATTTTTGTCTTCTTTTTCTGCTCTGACTCTAAAATGTAGACAGCTGATTGTATATATTTTTCTAGTATCGTTCTTCTAATGCAGTATGCAGGATAAGCCACCTCCTGGCTTCTATTTGCTCTTCCGCTCTTTGTATGTTCAAGGATTGCATTAGTTCAGACACCACAGAACAGCACAGCGAGCCCACGTCTGATTGTCCCCTTCGCGCGTTAAGACCCTGCTTTCAAGTCTCCGCTTCCCTCAGCTTTTTGGGAAACACTTTGTTCCCAGTCGTGCAATACCCATCCTCCGCACATCTCTTTCTGCCAGCGGTTGCCTGGAACAGCCCCCTTTGCCCTGGGGTCCCGCTCTGCCGCCCTGGCCTTCAGCAGGAGCAGAGCTGGCTCACCGTTCTCTGAGGGCTCTGCCCATCCGGCTGTACGCGGTGGGCCGATGAGTAGGCTTGGCCGGTCCCTGCCCGTGCAGACCCACACCCGGCTGCCCAGCTCTTGGGACATCAGTTGGTGGTCGTTCTGCTTGTTCTGAAAGAAAATTGTGTGATTGCTTTTAGCTGTAGTTGGGAGATTGAATGACATACAGAAGGAAGAGGCATATAAGATTTGAGACAAAGGACAATACTTTTTCTACTCCCCTTTGTTCTCTTTTTAAAGTCACTTTACTGTGCATAACTGTAGGTACATGCACAGCCATCACCCCCAAACTCCTGCAGAGGATTCCCTCCCTCCAGTAAATCCCTGGAAATACACTGGGAGGACACAAAATTTATTCTCCTGTCGCTTAACTAAGGATCAGATTATCAACAAAGGGCAGCTCCCATATAGGCATTAACTAAGCAGCTAGATCTGTACAAAAGTTCATCTTACTGGGTGCTCTGCAACAATACAGACCTGTCCAGACATGTTATGCTGGAAATTGTGGCTCTTTTTTGGCTTTGCGAATGGCAGCTTGGCTCTTCCAATACCTGGTTTTGCTCCCAGGGGCCGAGCACTTGATTCTGTCCCTGGGCTGCTTTGAAAGCGGGTGGCTGGGGCTGCAGGGGCAGGACGGGTCCCGGCAGGGTCCCTGGGAGGCTTAGCCAGGGCCAGCAGCTCGCGGCAGAGCTGTAGCTTCCCTGTTCCCAGCTGGAGTTTGTATAACCCTGCACGAGCCACCGTTACCAGGAGAGAGCTGTTTGCAGCCTGCGAGTAGCACCCAGTGGCTTTGGGTGTTGTTGAAAACAGCCAGAGTGAAAAATCACAAGTCACGCTGTACCATCCTCTCAGATGTGACAGGCTGATGAGAGACAGGCTGAGAATGCAGCGCGTTTCCCACTCCGGGACACCTTGTCCCTCTTCTCAGGGACGGCATGCCTCCACCCATGCAGGGCACCCCTGCATGCACGTGCCCACACGAGCACGGGGCCCTGGGGGAAGGAGCTGGGTTGTCCCCTTGCTGCTGCGTATCCCCGGGGATCCCTCCGGAGCGGTGGCAGCCTGAGTCATGCGGTGAGTCAGGCTGTGGGTACCAGCGCTGTCGGCTGCGGAGGTGATGTGTGGCCAGGAGCTGGGTGGCCGGGCTGCTGATGAGGCTGACTGGAGAGTGAAGAGGCAGCAGTGGGGAAAAGAAAACGCAGAGGCAGGGCAGACGGTGTAGGAAGGAGAAAAGGACATCAGGGAATGAGGAGGAGCAGGAGGTCTAGGGGCAGGAAGGTTCAGGGTGCTTTCGGAGGATGACGAAGCTGACAGGCAGCGCAGAAGGAGAGCGTTGTCGGTGAAGCTTGGATTAGTTTGGTGTGGAAGGTCTGTAACTGCGTAAGCGCTGCACTTAGCTCGAGTTGCTTGACTCGCTGTTCGGCTCCTGCGGTGTGCCTGGGCCTGGAGCAGGCACGTTTTGTAAGAGGGAGCTGTGGAGAGCCCAGCGCTGCTTCTTTCATCGCTAGCTCCCAGCCGCACAGGCGTACCCCCCCGCTCACTTCCAGGTTTCATCCCTGTGCCAGACCTCCGGAGGGAACAGTGGAAGGAGGGTGGGTGTGCACACCTGTGGCCAGAAGCCCATGTGGCCCCACGCCACTGCCGGGGCTGGGCAGGGGCTGTACACCCCCCCTCAGAAGGTAACAGCAGCAGTGTCGGGCTGCAGAGGTGATCCCGGTAAAGAGCTCTGCTCCCAGGCACTGGGGAGCATTTTCCTGCCTGCAGAGACCTTTTGCCTGGGCTGTGCTCCTCTTTTTGGGACACACAACCCAGGGCTGCTCCCGGTGATGTCAACGGAGACTTTCATCATTGGTTGGGAAGAGCTTTGGCAAAAAAAAATGGAAAGGAGAAGAAATACTCCAGGCAGGAGGATGGTTTTCTCACTTGACGAAGAAGCCCTGGCTTTAAACCTGTTACTAAAACTGGAAACAGAAGTTTTCACTATGAGTAAGTAAACTCTCGTACCTTGAAATGACTAAACACACAACACTGGAAGTAACGCCTTTGTGCTAATCTTTGTATTTCCTCCAGCTGCTGCACAGTGCAAGGGGCTCATGTCAGCTGGGGGGGGCTCCTTTCAAAGCTTTCTTCCTTTTTAAACCCTGGAATTAACAGAGTGCGGCATTGCCGTGCGTGAACGCGTCCCTCAGCCGTACCCGTGCGTGCGTCAGAGCCAGGACGGTAGTTCTGTAACAAGATTGTTTGGAAGGCGGTTCAGGGAGGACTTGGGCTGCAGCCCAGAGGCAGCTGTGCGCTGAGGCTCGGCGGAGGAAGCTCCCAGTGATGTCACTTCGCAGCGTGCCCCCTGGCTCCTGGGTTTTTTTCCCTCCCCTCTTTTCTTTTTCCTTGTAGTGGCTGCAGCAAAGGCTCCATTATTTGGCAGCGTGGCGTTGCTTTTGTCTATAAATGGAAGCAGTTGGCCCGTCTCCCAGTATAACACAAGATAGTCCTGTGCATCGGTTATGCAATCTGTAGCTTGATGACTTCATCAGAAGTAGGAAAAAGCCTTCACCCTCAGCTCTGGGGGAGACAACTGATGGCTGTGTCCCACCCCCCAAAGCAAGGAAGGCTCAGGGATGGGGTGGGTGAAAGGGCTCGGTGCAAGAGCAGCTGAGAGATCCTTAGCGGGTGCGTTTCCCTGACCCCGGCTCAGGGAAGCCGCAGCAGCTGTGGCAGCCGTCGCAGGGACCACGCTTGACCAGGTTGTACAGTGTAGCATGAGACAGGACCAGAGGAGACGTGGAAAGAGGAGCGGGAAGGGAACTTTCAGACCAGACCAGATGTTAAAAAGAGAAAGAACCTAAATATCAGAGAGCTGCCCTTCAGCAGAGAGCCCTTCAGGGAATATCTGTGCAAAGCAGAGATGTGGACAAATTGTATTTTCTTGTTATTTCCTCAGAAGGGTCCTTGAAAACCTGACCTTCATGCAGAAAGGCTGATCCTAATTTCCCAAGCTACACTCAAGCATTGATTTTAACCCTTTCATTGACTGGGTTGGAGTGGGTGTCGTAAGATTACTTCCCTATACGTTCCCGCTCACACAGGAATCAACGTAACTCAAACCATCAGTGGAGCAGATGAATTTAAACCTCACCCTGGAATGCTTTTGCACAAGGGATCCTGAAGTGATACAGGTCCTTTCCAGCAAGTCAGTGTTTTTGAATGAGTACGTATCTCTGTAGTACAATTAAAGAGGTTCTAACGAGGAAATGTTAAGCCAAGCAGGCAGCACCCTGCGGTGTTCGCTCTGGCGACGTAGCCCAGCAGAGGTGAAGAGCGCTGGTGTCACCGCAAGCAGGTATGTGCTAGTGGCTCTCCCAGTACTTGATAAAAGGTGGTCCTGCCCTGCGGAGCAACTCTTGCACAGTATTTTTTTTGGTCTTACGGGAAGCCAGCCTGAGCTACCCGCAGCGTTACTGCTCTCTCCCTCACCAGGCCGTCACCACGCGTCCCAGGCCGCGGTGCGGAGAGCTGGGCACCCACGAAGGGCTGGCTGCGGGATGGTGAGGGCCGGCTGTCCGGCAGTG
The DNA here is from genome assembly GCA_009806455.1 of Tetrax tetrax. Taxonomy (NCBI): domain Eukaryota; kingdom Metazoa; phylum Chordata; class Aves; order Otidiformes; family Otididae; genus Tetrax; species Tetrax tetrax. The sequence goes on from WHYT01016548.1 coordinate 274,331, forward strand.
GGTGTAAGCGGTGGCAGCCCCCCGGCGAGGACTGCCAGCTTTGGGGCTCTCACCGGGCTCTCACCGGACCCAGGTTCCTTCCCGGGACCCTGTCCTGTGGGAGGCAGGTGCCAGAGAAGAGAAGATCCTTAAGCTCTTTTACACCAAGAAGTACCCAAAACAAGGACTGGGGAAACCGTGCTACACCTGCCGCTTTGTGTTTAAACCCCCAAATTGTTTTGTTGTTGTTGTTTGTTTTTTTTTTTTTTAAACGCGGCCCTAGCTGGCCATCTGTTTTTGGGCAAGGCCCACTCCGTAGCACTGAAGGGAGGCACGGGCTGGCTGTAAGCCTGATGTTTCCCTGCAGCCGTGCCGAACGGGCCAGAGGGGGTCGGAGAGACCCCCGGGGTACGGCCGTAAACCCCAATCCCGCTCCGTTGGTGCCCGCGGAGGGGCGGGCCCCGCCGTTCCCCGGACCCTCCCTCGCCCGCCGGGAGCGGCCGGTCCCGCCCCGCGCCGGGCCGCGGGCCGCGGGCGGGCAGCGACACCTGCCGGCGCTGGCCGCGGCCTCCCCGGGCCGGCGGCGGGGGAACCGGGCCGGGCTCCGGTTTGGGGTAAAAAAAATCACCGCCCCTCCGCCGGGAGAGCGGCTCAGGGGGCTCCCCGGGCCTTCTGCCGCTTCGTATCGCCGGCAGCGAAAGGCAGGGAATTGGATTAGAGACATAAAGAGAGAGCAGGGCGGGTTTAGGAGAAGGTGTCCGTGGCATCGCGTGCCCTGCGGCACGCTTTTGGGCCATTGCTGCAGGATGGAGACCTTAAATAAACACGTTATGTGGTTACATCCAGAAATTCTGGTGCAATACAGGGGGAATTACCGCTGCCAGCTCCCACTGTTCGTTCTGTGCCCCTAAAACCTCGGCTCCTCAATCCAGAGGATTGTGTGAAGCTGCTGTTATGGAGAAAGGGAAATGGAGAGAAAATGTATTTCTTGTCTCCAAGATGAGGGAGGAAAAGTTTGGGAAAGTGTGACTCTGAAGTTACATATCCTGAATGAAGATAAACCTAGTACACAACTTTATTATTATTTTATTATTAACAAATTGTAAAGTGCTCTTGCTTTGTCTATGGGGGCTTTGAACTCCAGGAGAGAAGAGGAGCCAGCCACCTGCTCTCTGCGGCGAGCAGCCCGAGGCTTGCTTACAAGCCACAAGCATCTTTCTGAGGACTCTTACTTTCTTCACCCTCCAGTCTTCACCCACAGACTCAATGCTTCTTGTTAATGAGCTTTAATTTCCCTTTCCTATGGAGCACCCTGAGTAACCAGGCCTCTCTCTCTCTTTGCACAGGAGCAGCATCAAGTGGGATTGTCTCGGACCACAGGGCCTATGCAGCCTTCTGTCCCGCCAGGCTCCAGCAGCGTGGTTACAGGCACGAGCTCTGGGGGTCCTTTCCTGGGAAACCAACCTCAAGCGGCCATCATGAAGCAGATGCTGATTGAGCAGAGAGCCCAGCTCCACGTGATAGAGCAGCAGAAACAACAGTTTCTAAGAGAGCAAAGGCAGCAGCAGCAGCAACAGCAGATCCTAGCAGAGCAGGTACGGTGTCTGTTTGTCTCAGGTGCTGCAGTGCCTGCTGCAATGAGAGCACAAGCAGTGCAACACCAGCCCTTCCTTCTGTATTTGGTAATTCTCTCTCTGTGGCTCACATCTGGTATTTCAGCCACGGTTATTAAAGAAGAGGCATCTGTCTTAGTCCTACCATTAGCTTGGCAAATATTACCCATGTTCACAGTGGTGGGCTTCATAGTCTCATGGGATAGTCACGCTGTAGAAGTCAGCTCTTAGCCTGATATCTGATGGTGCATTTGCTCTGGCTGAAGCAGACTCTGCTCCAGTTACAGCTGCTGGTCCTCTCCCATGCCTCTGACTATGGTCTTGCACTGGCAAAAGCCATGTACAACTGTGCAGTGATCTGGGACAAAGAATTGTGGGTTAAAAGTAACCTCACAAACAAAACAAAAAAAGTTGGTATTTACCCAAATCAGTTCCTTACTCTGGTTTAGCACATACCACTGCCAGCAATTATGTTGGCACAAGGGAGAGGCAGCACCAGGGAGGGAACCAGAAGCTGAAGTGGGAGAACGGTAAATCCACCTCTCGTGGTGGCAGTGGAACTGCTGCGCTGGAGCCTGTCACCTGGCTGCTGGAGCTCTCGAGCTTTGCGCTGGGGACGTTAAATCACACAGTCTGGATGGTGGTGTTTTATGTGTGTTTAACTCAGCTGTCATTTAAAAGCATCGCAGGAGAAGGTCAGTGGAAAGTCACACTGTTCAATTCCTGTAAGCTCATACCTGAGTTTAAACTTGCAGTCCCCTAATGCTACCCAGAAAACGTTCTGATAGGTCAGTAGTTGATTTAAGCTTGGCTTCACCTCTCTTGCTGGGGAAATAACAGTTTAAGACCTGGGATCTACTTGAATTTGAGTTAGCACTAGTGCATGTTGTTTAACCACAGAAAAACTGATAGCCTTCCCCTCTCCTCATGGTCCTCTTGAGAAGCAGAAAAATTCACCCTCAATGAGCAGGAAGGATGCTCCTAGAAACATTCAGGGTAAGGATGGATGACTGGGTTCAGAGGTGAGCCAGTTTAGGAGGGTGAGGATGCAGTAGTGTTCCCCCATCATGGATCAGGCTGATGGAAGTGCATAAACCCAAGAGGCAGTCACTGACCTGGCTGCTGAAGGCAAGCCTGAAAGTGTTGAAAACCCACAAGCTTTGGCCATCAGGTGTGCTGGCACAGATGAAAAGTGACGAAGTCACAGTCCTCAGGCTCCTAGCTTTGGGGCGTTTGGTGCTTAACAAGGTTCTCTTTATCTTTTTGATAGTTTGTAACGCGTATGTTACAAACACTGTATGTTACAAATCCCTGAACACAGGGATTACTACTTCTTTCCCATTGTCGCCATTTTCTTACCGTTGTTACACATCCTTGGTTTTGGACGCAGCATTTGGACAGCTGCAGGTGAAGCACCAAGATATGTGCTTTTAGTAACTGCTTAGTCAAGAGCACCTTAGGCTCTGAGAGCTCTGGTAAACACACTCTTTGTTTTTATAATCAGCCCTTGATTCCGTTTCAGATGCGTGAGTATTCCTAGCACATAACCACAGAGGAGCTGGGCTGGTGGGCTGGATCGAGGGAGGGAGGCATTTTGCAATCACCTGCTCCCCAAATATCGTTCACTGAAGCACAAGAGGAGATGTGCCTTAGTAGCTCTTTCTGTTTTGGCTGGAGCATGGTCCCGGGCCGCAGCGCCCTGGTCAGGATGCCGTACTCCTTGCAGCTGAGTGCTTTGAGTGCAAACGCAGAGGGAAGTTTTGTACCGGGAACACAAACCTCTAGAGGTTGGCGGGGCTGGGGGAAGGGAAGGGTGTGTGGCTACAGTTGCTGTTAGATCTAGGTGAGCTAAGGTATCTCGTATCCCTCCCTCTGCTTTCAGCCTGCAGCTGGTTAAGTTCGCACTGAAGAGGTTGAGATGAAGTGGCTGTCAGTAAGGAGAGATGATGTTAGCCTCAGTGCTTGTTCCTTTTTGAACCAAAAGGAGCCCGTGTGCTGAGTAGCCCAAGTGCTCTCAGGAGGACTCTTCAAATGACTCTCTGCTTGTCTCTCCAGAACAGCTTGCTAGATAAGAAACGCAGCAGTTCTGCCACGGTACTTTTGCCACCAGCCCCTTTCTCAGCTCACTAATTAATAAATCATCTTTTTTCTCTTCTGCTTTCTTTCCCTCATGCATTTGCAGCAGTTGCAGCAGCAGTCACATTTGCCTCGGCAGCATCTGCAACAACAGCGGAGCCCGTATCCGGTGCAACAGGTCAATCAGTTCCAAGGTAAAAGTCACATTTTTTTTCCTATATTGAGTCAATGTGTGCCCCTGTAGTGAGGACGTGAAAGATCACACGTTCTGTGAAGACCAGGTTTTAAGCAGTGTGCCAGAATAGGAAGTCAGGCTGTTGCATATCCCGCATGTTTTACCAAAAGAGAATGCCCAGGTTTGTGTATTTAGAAGGGTTTCTAATTTCCTTTCTGCTCCCCTCAGCAAAAGCTGCATTTTTTATTTGACATTTGTTTTGCGTCTTTGCCATCCGATTCTATGGATTTATCTTATTTGCCTTCGCTCATTATGCCTTTTTTTCCAGCTAGTTTCTCTCACCGTATCTTGGTTTTACTCCTCTTCATTCCCCACTTTATCTAATTTGATGAGCAGGGAATTTCAGAGAGGTCATCTTTATCTGGAGAAGTGGCTGATAAATGTCAGATGTGGGAAGCACAGTGAAATCTCCGAGATTAAAATGGAGATTTTTTAATGTTCTCAAAAAAAAAGCAAGTATTATTTCAATACGCTTGCAGATAACTGAAAAATGTAAGGACAATTTTGCCTTAGGAAAATAAGTTAATTCCGAGGTTTTTAGGTGCAAAGCAGCAGCTGAATGTCTTCACTAACCAGGGATTCTAAATAGACATGAAACGAACATGCGCTTGCGCTGCGTATTCATGGCAGCGTCACGTAGCTGCAACAGAAAACAAGGGAGGCAAGCGTATTGCAGTTCTCGTACCCAGGAAGAGAGCGGGGAGCCAGATCTCCTGCTGGTGCATATCAGGCTGGCTCCTTCGATAATCGCCTGCTCATTCTTACCTTTGGCAGCATAAATTCTGTGCAAAATGAAATGTTTCCCAATAATTCATTTGCAAAATCAAAATAGTTGTGTGCACCGCCATGAGATGCACATGTAAAGTCTTTCTACGTTAATGCTGTTTTGAAACCTTGCCTTCAGATGTGTTATTTAAAAGAAATGTGTGAAAGAGAGTTTAGGCTAATCTGACAGAGCAAGGAATTAATTTTCATAAATGAGCTCATTTAAATATCAATATTTCACGATTTTTCCTATTTAGTCACAAGAATGTAATCAAGTGCAGTAGGTTATGTGTAAGCAAGACCAGAAGGTGGCCCAAAATCTTAAAATCTGTTGCATCTCTTTTTTAACTACTTCTTGTCTGAACTCTTGCCTCTTATGCCAAGCATGGTAGTTCGCAAAAGTAGGAGGTGAACCACTTGCTGATGGTGATTTGGAGGTTTTCAACTGCCATTTTCAATTAAAAAATAGCTAAAGAGTTTTATCATTATCTGTACATGTAAGCACTTGTTGGAATCATAGCAAAAAGAGACAGCTTCTAATCATGGAAGAAGGAGGTGATCTAAATTAAGAAAATTTGAGGAGACCCCAGTGCCAGTCATTAAGAAAACAGTTTTGTTGGTAGCATAGATAAAGCAGAAGCTGCCACTGCATTTGCTCTATGCAAGTGAGGTCCAGATGGTCTCTCTTCATGCTACAAAATGTTTCATGTACCTGCATGTTGGAGAGTTGAGCTAAAAGCATCCTCCAGCAGCTTATCCTGCTGCAGCAAAAAGGAGACCAGGTCATCCTCTGCGTCGTGTGTACAAAACTACAGGGATGACGCTGCCTGAATTCACACCCGTCATGGAAACCAAGCCAACGTAAAAAACAGCACGGTATTTTTTATTCCCTTTATGGGTGTTCAGGTATGTTTTCTGCCACTGAGGGGCAACACATAGGGGCTGATTGAAGAACATTCAGATTTTGTCCGACAGTTTATGACTCTTAAAGCAACCATTTTATATTTACGTCTTGCATTTAATAATGTTTGAGCTGAGAGTGATTGCACGCCTCCTACTCTCGGAGCTCCACCTGCAGAGTATTTTATTTAGTTTGCTATGGTAGTGACTCAAAACCACAATGAACCCGTGGCATAATCAGAGCTGCGGTAATTCTTTTTAAACAAAGATAGTAAATACAGAAGCATATTAGCTTCCCAGAAATCGGTAGCTCCCCCCACCCCTGAAAGGAAGACGTAAACACGGTTCGGTTATCTGCCACGGTGTGGAACTTAACAAGGTTAGGATTTTCTGATTTCCCATCATTGGCCTAAGGTGGAGTAAAATGTGCTTATAATATCGATTCACTAATATACTCTCCCTGCTTTAAATGTCCACAAAAAACAATTTTTCTTCTTTCCACAGACTTAATCAGTAACAATGATACAGAAAATCCATTCATTTATGCCTCCTGAGCTATTAAAAAATTGATTGGCCTTCTGAGCCTGACATTTCCATTTTCAAGGCTTAGTTTTGAAAGACAATGGAGATATTTAAGAGAGAGCTTCAAATGGTAAACCGAAGTTCAGCTGCCATTGAAGAAGGCCAGTGGAAGCTTTCTCATTTGCTTGCTAGAAGCTGAATTAGGCTTACCTGAAGGAGATGAGTGCTACTGAGTCACAGTGCACATGCAACTTTGAAGTCTCAGGGCCCCTTTTTTTTTTTAATGGAGGAGGGTGCCCATTGTCACTGATTCTGGGGAAGAGAAAAATACACACAAAAAGAAAGACTAACATTTACTTTTGAAAGGGTACTGAGAATTACTTAGTGAGTAAATCATTGACCTTTTAACTTGCCAGCCTCATTTTAGGCCTTAAGAGAAGTTAGGCTGCTTGTCTGTATCAGTGGTGTTCTCTGCTGAACAGTGTCCCGCTTCACAAATCGTAACACGATCAGCGATTCCTCTTTGGGGTAGCGCTTGAGCTCTGCTTGCTCTTAGCTTGAAGGAGAGAGGGGACTTGGCGGGTCAGGACAGAGGCTGCCACTGGAGTGAGGGGGACACACATCATCTCTGAAATGCAGCTAACACGAGGCAGCAAGCACATCTTCCAAGGATGGATAGCTTTCTAGCTCTCTGCTAACCTTCACGTGAAACAATGACTTATTTGCTTGGAAAGCACAGCAATCTGAAATCCTGCTGTGATGCAGAAGACTCCTACAGATTCTCTTTTATGTGAAGATGTTAAGATTTACAGGGTTGTGGGTTTTTCTTACCTTCCTCCTTTTTTGGTGTAGGTTCTCCCCAGGATATAGCAGCTGTGAGAAACCAAGCAGCACTCCAGAGCATGCGGACATCCCGAATGATGGCCCAGAACGCGAGCATGATGGCAATGGGTCCCTCCCAGAACCCAAGCACGCTGCCCACGACCGCAGGCCAGTCGGACATGGGCATGGCTCCTTACAGCAACGCCTCTTCCAGCCAGCCAGGAATGTACAGTATGAGCACAGGGATGAGCCAAATGTTGCAGCACCCAAACCAAAGTGGCATGAACATGGCACATAACGCAGGGCAGGGAACGAGGCAGCCTGCCTCTGGACAAGCGGTGGGAATGGTCGGCAGTTTTGGTCAGAACATGCTGGTAAACTCTGCTCTTCCCCAGCATCAGCAGCAGATGAAAGGACCCGTGGGCCAGGTCTTACCCAGGCCACAAACACCGCGACTTCAAAACCTGATGGGGACTGTCCCTCAAGGAACACAAAACTGGCAGCAGCGAGGCTTGCAAGGTATACCTGGAAGGACTAGCGGTGACATGGGGCCCTTCAATAACGGCACAACGTACCCGATGCCGTCTGGGCAGCCGCGGCTGTCCAAGCAGCATTTCCCACAGGGGCTCAGTCAGACAGTTGTGGACACGAGTGGAACAGTCAGAGCCCTGAACCCAGCCATGGGAAGACAGTTGCTGCAACCACTGCCTGGGCAACAAGGAGCCGGCCAGGCCCGGCCGATGGTGATGCCTGCAATAAGCCAAGGGGTCCCCACGATGCCTGGCTTCAGTCAGCCTCCCACGCAGCAGATGCCAGGTGGTAACTTTGCTCCGAGCAGCCAAGGCCAGGCCTACGAGCGGAATCCCACTCAGGACATACCTTACAACTACAGTAGTGACGGAGCAGGGGGGTCGTTCTCCGGTTTAGCAGAGGGCGCAGACCTTGTGGACTCCATCATTAAGAGCGGACCAGGGGATGAGTGGATACAAGAACTCGATGAGTTGTTTGGAAACCCCCAGTGAAATGGTCTTGTCTAGTCTGGAGCTTTGGTTGTTACGTTTGAAAAAAGAGAGTTGGATGTTCTCCCCATCCTTGGATTGTTGGGTTTTTGTTTGATTGGTTTGGTTTGGGGCTATTTTGTTTTCTTTTATTTTCAATCATGCAAACTGAGCTGATCTGTAGCCAGCTTTGGAAGATCTGAGGGACGATGAAAACATCGCTATCCCAAGACTTCCACCAAGCAATTTCGGTTGCGTGGCAGCACCCGCTCTGTGTGTGTGTGTGGGACAGGATGGGGAAACTGGAAAAGCCAGGTGATGCCTCTCGTTGGGAAAATGTGGTCTTTCCCCGTGGAAATGAGGCTTCATTGCACAGTGGTATGGGGTGGTCCTGATTATCTCCCACCTCATGTAACTCTAAACACTGCAACTTTCAGGGGAGCAGAGGAAAACAGCTGGGAGCAAAGCCTAAAGATGCTCGTGGGCGATTGCACAGGCCCCTGGTTGGAAGGGGGCTTAGCCCTGGGGGTGAGCAGGTCTCAGAGAGCCACGGCCAGGCCCATAGGGCTGTCACAAGGGAACGTGCAGCACACAGGTGACAAACCTAAACAGTTACAGGGAGGTCACCATTTTCACTGCAGAATCATAAAAATCCAACGGAATTGTAGGAGACCATAGGTTTGGCAGTGTGGTGAGGACGGTTTGGTTATGGGACTGCTGCTGGGGACGGCCTAGGCAGGAGGGTTAACTTAAGGAGCTATTTACTCCCCTTGGGCCCGGCAGTAGCGCTTCCCTGGCACAGCACTTTGGCCTCTGTCAGCCGCCCGGGGGTGCAGAGCAGCAGCTGTGAATGGTGTCGAAGGGCCAAGAGGTACGGAGAGACGTCAGCGTAGGTCCTGAGCGGGTCCTGCTCTCTCCTTCCACCCCAGTAGGTTTTCAGTTCACTTCCTTCCCCTCCCATCATTCAGCGTAGGGCAAGGGGGGCTGGCTGCGCTTTTTCTCAGGTGAGCAACAACTGCCACAAAGGGGAGGAGAAGGCAGGCAGGAGAAAATGCACAGGGAGGGTTTGGCAGGCAGAGTGGCTTTCTCCTCTCCTCTGGAAAAGTGCAAGATTGGCAGATAGCGTTACCTTGGAGCGTCTGGGCTCTCGATGTGATGTCATATGCAACCTGATCTTCAGTTTCAAACAGATGTTTGGTCTGATCTCTGGTTTGCTGGAATAAAATTCACTGCAGTATTTGAAGAACAGGAACCAATGAAGGACTACTGTAGAGATCACTCATGAATGGGTAAATAATTGATGGAGTTACTGCAAACATGGGGTCTGCCCAAATAAGCTTTTAGGTAGCAGCGACGTATCGCTGTCTCCACTGTGTGGACCAGTGCTGAGCAGCACTGTGATAAAGTTGTGGTGTGTCCTGCGCGAGACCGAGACGCCGGCCGTTCTGAATGTCTAAAGCAGCGGTTCCCAAGCTGCAGGCTGAGGTAAGCTGTCCTCCGAAACCCATCACCTTTTCAGTGTTTTCAGCTGAGAGCTGTTTATCAGGGCGTGTAGCGCTGCATAAAAAACGTCAGCGTGATCCACAGGCCAGAAAGAGTGGGAGCCTCTGGCCTAACCCTGGCCTGTGTGAGCAGTAAGACGTGCTCTGTAGCAGAAGCGTCTCCAGTGTACAGCTGCCAGCTCTCCAGCCACCGATTACCTCCCTGTGCGCCGCTCTCCTCGGGACCGGCAATGAGAGCTGCTCAGCCGCTGAACTCCACGGCGGCTGAGGGGCTTGGCACCTTGCACGTTTAAGTCCTGCCTTTCCCTGCGGAGCACAGATGTGCATCACCTTAAGGAGTGGGAACAAAACGCATCTGGAACCATCTCGGCTCCCTTGCAGGGCTTACCTAGACGAGGGGAAGTATCTGTTTCAGACGCTGCAATGCGGGCAGGACAGGCTGCATTTTTGACGTGGTCTAGCTGCTCAAGGTGAGCTGTCAATCCAGCTTGCCCTAACCGCTACATTTTTAAGAAATGCTTTAGTTACATCTGTTTTAGCTAACCCCTTTTCAAAATACAACGCAAGGACCTATTCCAGTTCCTGCTGAAGGTGGGTTTGCTTTCAGCAGGAGCCGGGTTGTGGCCTAATTCAGTGCAAGAGAGCACCAGCCAAAGTTCTCAGTCCATCTTGTGGGTAAGCAGCTCTTAGTTGAACCAGCCTGAGCGGAAGGGATGGGCAAGCCCTGCGACATGGCACCCCCACGGGGCGAGGGCATCCTGCCTACCTGTGTGTCTGCGTGAGCGTGTGGGTGAGGGAGCGACGAGCTGGTGCAGCGCGTACCCCTGTCCTATCCTGCACACCAGAGGACGTGGGGGACGGCACAGCATCCCTTTTTCAGGTGTGAGTGACCAGGGGTCACCTGCCGAACGCCGGTGGGGAAACGAGGGTCTGAAAACACACAACCACCACGCGGCAGCCAAGGGCAGACCCACGTGCGCGAGGGAGATACGGGCTTTGGTGAATACGTGGTGATGAAGGCCGAGTCTCTGTTGTCTTTGTGGAGCTTCCTCCAAATACTCCGTACTGGGACCAAGTACTAGAGATTTTAATAGATCTGGGGTTGGGTTTTTTTTCTTTCTTACTATGGTGCTGATGTATATGTAATGTTAAAAAAAAAAAAGTTATTTGTAAATATGTTTTTACAATTCTACAGATATCACTGGGTCTACTATCTGTAAAATATATACATATAAAAATATATATATATACTGTTTGTTTAAAATAGAGTATTTTTATTTCCTTCCTTAACTCATCCTTACTGCAGTGGTATTGCACTTCAGATGACGTCTATTTACTAATTTGTACTGTATCCCTGACAGCAACTTGCTCCATTTTATTCAGATTTTTCTAGTTTTCTGTTTTTACTTTGTACATTAAGCATTGCTTATTTCCTTTTAAGACCTGTACAGAGCTCTGAAAATGTAGAAAAAGACCTGATGTTAACATACCACTTTTAAAGAAAAACAAAACAAAACAAAAACAAAAAAAACCCCAAAACAAATAAAAGATGGTTATCTGAGTCATACACAAGGCTGGTTTATAGGATCATCTCTCACCCCACTCCTGCACCTCGGTGAGTGATCTCCCCCGGGGAGGAGGGAAGCGGTTTCAGGCGAGCCTGGTTTTGGCCCTGGGGTTTCTGCGTGGCTGCCCTGCGGAGCTGCCCTCGCCGGGCCGGAGTCAGGACGTTCCAGGTGGGATATAGCCCGTACCAGGCTGCCCCTCTTGCTCCCGCGCATCCCGGTGAGCCCCTGATGGCAGCGGAGCCCCAGGCTGCTGTGATGAGCTTCGTCAGGTGTCTGCCTTGCTTTGGGGTGACGGTGCCCCTGTCTCGGAGCTGTCAAAACTGCTGGTGCTCTGAGGTGAGGTCTGCGCTCAGGCAGCTGCTGTGGGGGAGGTTGGCCCATAATTGGGGCCGTTAGAGGTGGCAGCTCCAAACTTCTGCGTTTATTCCGTGTAGGGAGCGAAAGCGGGGAGCAGGGAGGTGCTTTCAGGGGAGGTCACAAGGTGGAGAACCCGGGATGTAGGAGTCCTGTGGCTGGGGTCTGAGGAGGCGAGGTGGGGTGCAAGAAGGGAGATGCAGGGTTGGATGTAGGAATTGGAAAGAAGAGAGGGAAGCTGGGGAAGCACGAAGACCCACATTGACTACTGTCGCTGACTACTACCACGGTGTGAGAATTGTGTCATCAGAAGCCTTTTGGAAAGCGCACGTAGACTTGTTGAGTTTATACGACCTGGTCAAGACAAACATGCAATGTAGCTTCCAGGCTCCACTCCGATTTCTCTGTTTCCACCCTACCAGGGAGCCGTGGAGGATCAGACACCGGAGCCTGCTGTTCGGGATGTCAGTGCAGCTTGGCTCCACGTACAGCCTTTAAGGTGAGGTTCCCCTTCCCTCCTTTAATCCCAGTCCTTTACCGTTCCTAATGTGGATAACGGGGCACAAGGAAGGAGGCTGGCCCAGAGCAGAGCAGCTTGCCAGGGTTACTCCTCAGCACGTGCTGGCAGAGGGCTTGCTGAGAACGGATGCTTTCAGCACGAGGCCCCTCAGCACTGACTGGCTTCGGAGCTGCAGCAGGGACCATCGTCCTTCCTGAGCGTGACCGACAGACGAATGTTTGCATCACGTCACAGCGTGTGCTGAACGTGCAGCCTGACACCGACGCCTCGATCAGCAGGCAGGACGTGGTATGGTTCTCACTAAACTAAATACTGACACTGACAGCATCCATCTGTTCTAGGTGTGTTTTGTTTTTAATTATAGATGAGTCAGTCTTTAACGCTTTTCCATCACAGACATTCTGTCCTGGCTCACTGGGGAAAAAGCTGTGACTCAGAAGACAGGTGGCATCCTCGACTCCAGGCCTCCTCCTGCCCTCTCATGAGCTGGTGCAGCTCCTAAAACGTTAGGTTCATTTTTATCCCCGAGCACTTCGGCTTTGTGCTGCTGGATGATGCTTTGCAACCTCACACCTGCGTTTTTTGGCATCTAAAATTGTCCCTATGTGACAGCAGTTTATTCCTTTCTGTGAATGGAATACGATGCAATAGCATAGAAGATGGAGAAGCAATCTATAAACATGTCAGACCACTGCAACAGGTAAGCTTAGAATTGAATATTTTTAGAGGCAAAGACCTGTTGGAACACAGTGACCTTTGGGCCTCCTCTAGCGTGTATTTCAAGCCTGTTACGTAGTTTGGACCTTTGTCTTGGTTTTGATTCTGGCAGCAACACTTCCTGCTGCCTGTGACTGTCTGCAGGCACCACTGGCAGGTGGAGAGGTGGATTTTCTGTCTTTCAGCCCACAGAAGGAAAGTTAGTGGAAGAATTCCCAGTGATTTCTGTGGTTGTTAAATCTGACCCTGTTGTACTTTCCCCCTGGAGGCAAGTGCGGAGAGTTGCCCTTTCTGCAGCTGTGTCAGCTGTGGCCTGTTCATCTTAGAATCACAGATGGTTTGGGTTGGAAGGGACCTTTAAAGGCCACCCAGTCCAACCCCCCTGCAAGGAGCAGGGACATCTCCAACCAGATCAGGTTGCTCAGAGCCCCCTCAACCTGGACTTGAATGTTTCCAGGGATGGGGCTTCCACCACCTCTCTGGGCAACCTGTGCCAGTGTTCCACCACCCTCAGTGTAAAAAATTTCTTCCTAGTATCTAGTCTAAATCTACCCTCTTTTGGTTTAAAACCATTACCCCTTGTCCTATCGCAACAGGCCCTGCTAAAGAGTTTCTCCCCATCTTTCTTATAAGCCCCCTTCAAGTACTGAAAGGGGGCAAAAAGGTCTCCCTGGAGCCTCCTCTTCTCCAGGCTGAACAACCCCAACTAATCAGAAGGAAAGACGAAACAGATCAGGATCATTCACTTCAGAAAAAAAAAGGGACATCTGAGGTTAAGCAAAGACCAACAGGGAATAGATTGTTCTCACCACATGAAACCTAGAAGACGCCCTCTAAAATCTGCACAGGTGTTAATTTTCTTCACAGTAGCTGGTATGGGGCTGTGGTTTGGATTTGTGCTGAAAACAGTGTTGGTAACACAGGGATGTTTTAGTGACTGCTGAGCAGGGCTTGCACAGAGTCAAGGCCTTTTCTGCCTCTCACACCACCCCACCAGCGAGCACAAGGGCCGTGCACAAGGAGTTGGGAAGGGGAAATGGCTGGGACAGCTGACCCCAACTGCCCAAAGGGAGATCCCACACCAGATGGTGTCAGGCTCAGCGTATAAAGCTGGGGGAAGAAGAAGGAAGTGGGGGGACATCCAAGTTATGGTGTTTGTCTTCCCAAGTAATGGTTACATGTGATGGAGCCCGGCTTTCCTGGAGATGGCTGAACACCTGCCTGCTGATGGGAAGCAGTGAATTAATTCCTTCTTTTGCGTTGTATGTGCGGCTTTTGCTTTACCTGTGAAACTGCCTTTATCTTAACCCAGGAGTTTTCTCACTTTTACTCTTCTGATTCTCTCCCCCATCCCACCACAGGGGAGTGAGCGAGCGGCTGTGCGGAGCTTAGCTGCTGGCTGAGGTCAAACCATGATGTATATGAAGCAGCTGAGGGAGGAGGAGAGTGGTTTGGTATCTAAAAATCCTAATTTTGCTTTAATCCTAAAGCTAATCTATCCTTATATGCTTTAATCCTAAAAGGAGGATCCTTTTATGAAGAGGATCCTTGCAGCCTTTCAATCTTAAAGCAAATAGATCCTTTTACTCCTAAAGCAAATAGACCCTTCCATCCTTTGGTATGTACGTAAAAATCCTATTTTTGCTTTAATTCTCAACCTTTGCTCTGTAAGAAGAGCTGAGGGAAGAGGAGAGTGCTTTGGTTTTGGTATATAAAAAGAAAGGAAGGGGAGGGAGAAAGCACAGTTCCCCCAGTGACTTTTTCAGGCCAGTCAGGAGAAGATGGTCGCATAGGATCATAGACTCATGGAATGGCTTGGGTTGGAAGGGACCTTTAAAGATCACCTACCTCCCTGCCCTGGGCTGGGGCACCTTCCACTGGACCAGGTTGCTCAAAGCCCCATCCAACCTGGCCTGGAACACTTCCAGGGATGGGGCATCCACAGCTTCTCTGGGAGCCTGTTCCAGGGCCTCTCCACCCTCACGACCCGAGGCAGCTTCCTTGGCCTGCCCTCGTGTGCCCTGGCCCCTCACCATCCCGAAGGCCTGGGGCTGGGCCCACACCCCACGCACCCATGGCTTTTCTGGGCTGTGTGGAGACCAGGAGGGGCAGAGGAGTTCAGATGCAGTCGCCCAAGAGAGTGAGAAAGCATTTTTATTGTTGCTTTCTTGTTTTATTGTGTTTTAAAAACTTTTTCTTGCTCAGCCTCAAAAGGACCTAAGGAAGCAGCTAGAAGGGACCGTAATGCTGAAGGCCAGCACTTCTCCCAGGCAGACCTATGGTGGTCTGCTTCTCCAGAGGAGCGGCTGCCCCCTGATGTCTCCTCTTGATCTGTTGCTGTCCTCCTTGCGCCACTGCAGAATCACAGAATGGTTAGAGTTGGAAGGGACCTTCAAAGGCCATCCAGACCAACCCCCCTGCAAGGAGCAGGGACATCTCCAACCAGATCAGGTTGCTCAGAGCCCCGTCCAACCTGGCCTTGAATGTTTCCAGGGATGGGGCATCCACCACCTCTCTGGGCAACCTGTGCCAGTGTTCTACAACTCACATTGTGAAAATTTTTTTCCTAATATCCAATCTAAATCTACCTCCCTCTATTTTGAAACCATTACCCCTCATCCTATCACAACAGGCCCTGCTGAACAGTCTTTCCCCATCTTTCCTGTAGGCCCCCTTGAGGAGAGTCTGGCTTCGTCCCCAGCCTCCCGTTGGGCAGTCTTCTCGTCCTTAGGCCAAAGACACGGCACCTCCAGGCCCCAGGGACCTCGCTGGCTCCCTGAGGGACGTCTCACGGCGCAGCAGCCCTGTGGGAGCCGTGTTGTCTCGTCTCCTTTTCTTGGGGCTGAGAGCAGAGGAGGTGGCACCTCTTCAGAAGCGGGGGAGTCGCTGGGGAGAGGGTGGGGGAACAGGAAGGGTGGGCTCACAAGACCCACAGCTGTCCACAAAATAGTTGTTGATGCTGGGGAGATGGAATGTGTGAGGCTGCAGGGCGGCCAGGCGCGGAGGGTGGCCTCCCAGCTTGTGCTGGTTGCGGAGGCTGGGCTGACTGCAGGGCGCTGGTTGGGTGCTCCTACGGCACCGCATCAATGCTGACCTGGAGGGGAGGCCTGGCATCTTGTAGTGGTGCTAGGGGAGCGATCCTGGAGGTGGATCCATCTCCATCGACTCCTCTTCATCTTCAGGTGTCTCCACCTCCATGGGCTCCACACCACCAGCGGCATCAGCGATGGGTAGAAGGTCTCGTTCCCTCTGCTGAACCCAAAGCCCTTCACAAACGCACGCAAGCAGCTGAGTCGCCAAGCCAAGTCGCGCTGTGTTCTCCGCAGCTGTCGGGCCAAGCCCTGTGCAGAGCACCAGGCCACGCTTCCACCTTTCCCTTCTCTCATGGTTCTGCAGGAGAAGCCCTGCTTCCTCTCCCGCAGTCCCTCTTAGCCCGCTCCTGCCTCCCTCCTTCTCGCCGACACTGAGCAAGCAGCAGGGGAATATTTGGCTCTCTGGGCTCCGAGGGCAGCAGCCCACGGTACCTACGGAGCACCGGCACTCGGCATTGATGCATAGCCCTGGCATGCCTGAGGCCAGGCAGGTACGGAACAGAACCCCTGTTCCAGTTTCTGTGCAAACGCTCTCCACCAGTTCAGCCTCCTAAGCCATGTATTTCCAGTTACTGAGTCTGCAGCGATACGGGAGAACGGCTCCAGATTTAATAAGCAAATAAGGGAGGCACGCTAAAAGGATTGGGCGGAGAGGAAAAATCTAAGCTCTGATTCTAAACCTGCCAAAATTGGTGTGTGATATTGGGCGAGTTGTTGGCTTTGTTCCCCGTCTGTGTAACAGTGGTAATGGTACTGGTCCGCCTGTCTGCCTCTCTGCTTCGATACGAGTGGAGGACCCTCAGACAGAAGAGCGCAGAGCGTTCGCCTGCGAACTTTAGTCAACAGAGTAAAGGCTATAAAATCACAACCTGCCCTTTTCCCCTCCGCAGCCGTTGTTGGACCCAAGCCTTGCACCTTTGTCCTTGTTCCGTTTTATTGTTTCAGGTGCCGTTTCAGCCTTTGCCCCCCACAGGCACTAAGGTGTGCCTTTAATCACAGCCTAACTTCCAGCGTCTCCCGTTCTTCATATGGAAGGTTATTATGAACCTGATCCAGCACTCCAACTATTTTCTGGGCAGGTTATCGACCTGAGTACACTTTTAGAGAGACCATACCCTGGGTTATACAGACCTGACTGAGCACCACTATAAACGTGCAGTATTTTTGGCCAAATCTTGTCTTCAAAGGCACAACAAGGAAAATTTCTGCCTGCTGGCTCTAGCATGAGTATATTCGGCGTTTGACTATACTCACATATTGAGTATATTTAATAATATGAATTGAATATGATTTGAATTGAATATGAATATCAAAATAATTTGAATTAATCAGGAGCTATCAAAATAGTCATGGCCTTGCTTTTTTGTTCTTCTACATCATTTAAATTGACCATCAGCATACTTTGAGCTCCTGGTGGTAAGCCATGACTTTTCCCCCCTTTTAGCAGAAAACTGTTTTCATAGTCAGTTTTCATTGTCATTTTATGATTCCCAGAGCTGTGGCCGTGCTGGGACATTTGTCTGGTCTTTCCCACACCCCAGCCATCTGTGCCTTGGTGGGAGACAATGCAGTAGACCCAATTGTTAGAGGAGCATCTGTGCAGCCTTTTTGTCTGGGCTGGCTCCCTCTCACGAGTGCCGCGTGGTGGGTACAGCCTGTCTTCAGGAGGCTTTGTGTGAGGGCTGGGATCTGCCTACAGCAGGGCTCCGTTTCTGCGAGAGGAGCGTTGGAGCATGTGTTGAGCTGGAAACGCGCGTATAAAATCACAAGGTCTTCACAGAAACCTTTAAACGTTTTCCTGAAGAAAGCGGTGTTTCCATAGATGCTTAAACAGCCTCCCGCAGTGGGATTGGAGATAGGTGGAAAACTGGGACCTCGCAGCAGTTCGGTGCGTCGAAAAGTGTTTTTACATTTGTGCAGAAGGAACGGCACTGCTGGGGGAAACGGAGAGGAGCGAAGGAAGGCTGCAGAGACTGGCGAAGCTGAAGGACATTGGGTAAGATGGCTGATGTCAGTGTCAGCTGCAACTAAACCACTCAGTGAATTAATGGTTTTAGTTTTATGTAATTTGTTGAGGGTTTACAGTACTGTACGGGAAAACAGAACACTTAGTTGCAAATGCAGATGTGACACGACGTTCTGTCTTACTGACTTTTTCAACAGCGCAGGGAAAGGAGAAAGCATGGACAGCTCAGGAGAAGCATGCATTTTACATTGCAACAGGCTGTTAGTAAAGAGCTCTGGTGCTTTATTCACAGGCAGCTTATCATCTTTCTGCTGTTCAAGGAAAGTATCCACATTCTTTATTTATTTGTTTGTTTTAAAAACTCTCTTCAGAACAATCTACGTAGTTTCTTCATAATGCCGAAGTCCAGGTATTCATCCAGAAAGCTGTTAATAACCCCAAGTGCGCCCAGGGCCATCAAGCAAGTTATAATTATCAAATTCAAGTAAAAACCTGTCAACCTAGAAGTGGAAAGCAAAAAAATACTGTTACAAACTGTACAGGGTGTATTTACAGTGAAACTGCTTCTCCACACCAGGTAAGAAAAGGTGTGTAGAACCAGAAAGGGTCACTGCTGCAATGCTACCTTGGGGTGTTTTGGTAAAAAACCATTTGTGACTTTGGCTAGGGAGAAGAGAGATTCCTAATATCCTCCCTATGGGAAAACTCTCCCCCAGTGTTTCTAAATATTCCTGTGGAAGTTAGGAACTTGCTCCAGGATGAAGCTACCTCATCCCGTGACATGAAGGCCTGCAGATAAAGCCACAGGCAAGCTTGAGCCCCTCACTGCAACTCAAGGTGTAGGAGCGTGGGACTGCGGGAGGGCTGTGCGCGTCCCTGACATCCACATCTGTTGGTCCGGTACTCTCCACGGAGCTGGGAGATCCGTTGGAGTCTGAGGAGCATGTTGGCCTTCGATTTGTAGCTCGCTGTCCTCATACCCACCGAGGCTGAAGAGGTTAAGTGCTCGGGCACCGTGGGGGTGTGGGGACCCTGAGAATCTCACCGGCCCCTAAAGGCTTGATGTAAATAGCCTTTCAGCGCATGCCACCTCTAGACGCGGATTTGAAAACGGTGAAGTGTGAGATCTTCTCGGTTCCAGGAGAGCGTGAAAAAAGCCTTTCGCTTTGCCCTTTAAGTACCTGTCAGAGCCAGCTGGAGCGAAGGGCAGAGGACACGGCTCGCTTGTAAAAGCCTCTCCAGCACAGAAACCAAGTAGAAGGTGCATGTTCCTGTTGCGTTCTTAAAAAATCCAGCCTTGCCACATCTGAACTGCAATGCATGTAGCAAGTGCACTAGCATCTGTCGTAACCAGCTCTTGGAGCGCGCGGGCCAGTTTTGCCTTTATACCTAGCACCACTGCAGTCAGTGAGTACGGCTGAGAATCAGTGTGAAGGCCAAATATCTTCCCACTACTAGGGCTGCTGTATGTTTTGGGGATGGGTTCTGCGTGCCCTGTGGCTAGCCGAAGCGCTGGCTGGAAGGGAGCACGGGCCAGCCCTGCGGAGGCAGGCCTCCTGAGCAGGGCCGCTCTCGAGGGTGCCAGGCTGACTCTCAGCACCCTCTGTGCTGTGCAAAGAAATGAGAGTCTCACCAGAGGGTAAAGCTCTGTCTAATCCTGAAGCCAGCCACTGTTCTTAGGCTTCCTTGAGAGGCTGAATCTATTGGTCTGAGACTACTGAAGTAAAGCATGGGAAAGATTTCTTTCAACTTTTTCATTTCTTGAACTTAATCAACAGACTTTTTCGTCTGTTGATTAAAGAAAAGTCCATTATGCTCTACTTGTTCATTTATTTAGACAGGTTTGCTCCCCAAACCTCCTTAATAGTTGCCAGTCTTCTGATTAGCACTCCTTGCATCATTTGAATTATTGCATCTCTCATTAGGAAATAAAATATTATCTCAATATGTTTGCTCTGGAATACGTAGCCTCTTCCTTCTCGTAAGCAACAGCTCTTCCAAAGGGGGTGAAGGATTAGTGGGGACCGTAGTGCGAAGGAGCATGGTAATATTGGTATACAAGCTATGGAAAAGAGCCCTGCAGTACAGTCTTTTGCTGCTGCAGGATTATTCACGACAAAATAGTCTGATTGTTTCCTGTCTTCCTCTAGAAATACACATCCCAAGTCTTTTAATTTTATGATAAGCTTATATCGTGCTATTTTCTTTTTATGGCTGATACCTGGAAGAGGAGCCTTGGCCCAGGGCACAGAAGATAGCGCAGTGACCTCAGTGAAACAAGGCAAACTGTGTGTTTGAGTGCTTGCAGCTGGAGGGTGCTTTGCCAGCATGCAAGTTCGTCGAAGCAAAACGCACGGTACGAGATGCTGTGCACTTAACATTCATTAACGTATGCTTATCTGCCGCTGTGTTCTCTTATCTGCTTGGTGAAAGTTCATCAGCCTACAAGGCCAGATTTGCTTGCCTCCTTCAGTGCGTTTTGTACGGCTAGAGTAAAGGTCTTCATGTGACAAACTGAGGAAAAATGAAAACAGCAGACAGGCAGGCGCTGTGCGAGCCTTGCCTGAGCAGTCTGCCGTCCTCCAGCAGCTGCCCAACTGTGCCTCTGCTTTCAGGCCTCTCCGAGTCTGCTTGCCGATGTGCTCCGTACGAAGCAGGCGCCCACAAGTTGAGCATCAAACCTCTTCTCTCTCGTGACCCATAGCCCATCCACGTCTTAACCTAGGCTTCTACTGCAGCAACCGGCCCTCTGCCACGCCGCACCTCTTGCTGACACTTTACGTGTGTTGCGTTCAGTTACAGGGGCTTTTCCCTGCCAGTCCTTGGCTCTCAGCCCAGCTTCAGACCACAGCCTGGAGCTTTTAGCCCGTGCTCCGCTGGTAGCTCCTTACCTTCCTTTCGCAGACTGTACGTAGCCATGGAAGTACTTGTAGCGGGCAAACACGTACAACACACCCAGAAAGGCAGCTAATTCTAAGGAAGAAAAGATTAACGGGGAAAAAAATACAGTTAGAAAACTGAAAAATGAGGATTGTAGACAGTTAAACACTGTAGTGGTGTTTCCTAGCTGTACAGCTCTGGGGTTTTTCATAGCTATCCATACCCTGGGAAGTTATCTTGGGAAAGAGTGATTCAACACTATGTGTATACTTAAACATTCACTGCAGGAGCGTCTTGATATGTGTTTACAGAGAGGGATGGGCACAGAACTGTCCAAAAAATAATCTAAAGCCTCCTCTGAAAAGGAAATTTCAAGAACTGCGAGGAATCTGCAGCCTCCCCCAGTTTGGTGGCTATCCCAGAGACAGGATAGTGGGTTGGAGCACCGTGGCCTGACCCAGCGCTGTCATTTTGTATTGTTATGGCAGTTCATGCTGAAGGGGAGTGTTTGTTTTGGAAAGAGAATCTTATTTATGTTGTTAATAACCTGCTTTGCATTTATATAGCAGCTTTTATCCAAGGACATGAGAGGAAGCTGTAGTGGAGTTAGCTTTCTGACCTCCCCGTGGGAAGAGTATAAAGTCACCTCCGCTTGACGGATGGAGCAGGGGGTGTAGGTCAGGCCTTGTTAGCCAGGACTGAGCTGGATCATTTTGTGTTCTTTCAGCCTGGGTGAGTGAGTATTACAGAGGACAGGTTTTACTGCGTTCTGGATTAACTCCTGTAAACATACCCATGGGAGATGCTCTGCTGAAAAAAATGACTTAAAGAGGAGGCTAACGTAATCCTTCTCTTCTTACGTGTGACAGCGCGTCTGCGTTGCTGGCAAGCAACTGTGATTTTCCTTGATTCAAGCGCCATTGGATACTATCTCGTATCCAATTTGTTGTCTTTAGTGGTGCTACTTTGGATTTACATTGGATTTGCAGTGGAGATGGGACTCTGGCTATAAGAGAGCCCCAAAACAAAACTACTGGTTTGGAGCAAAGATAGAAAATGGAGAAGTAAGCTAGTTGTTCAGGAAGGAGAGGTATAGTGGGCATGAGCTAGTTATCCTTTCTCCAGCCCACAGACTTCATGCTTCTCAAACATGGGCTGGGGAAGTGTTAGTAAAGCAGAATGCAAAAATTAAGCTCTTTCACAAGTTCTAGCTCTATGAGAGTCCACCCCGTCACTGCTAGGAGACATCACAGGCGTGAGTGCTCTGACCTGAGCCTTTTCAAGCTGCCTCCTCCCCGGGACGATAGCTATGCTTGATGTCCCGTGAGAACTGTCCCATAATGTGCAAATAATTGTTAGCAGGAAGCATCTGGGAGCTGCTCTTCTGAACGATTCACCCTACAAATCCACAGAGTGTACGATAAATGTGCCACGTAATGGCTCCTTGGTTTGCAGAGAGAAGCGAAAGCTGCTGGGCTTTGTGAAATGCCATGACTAAGTGGGGATTTTGGTGTCACTGAGCGTTCTTGTAGGCAGGCTATGCTAAGGTAACGCAATTAAAAGAAGGGGAAATATGTCTACAGTCATTTACCTCCTGATTAAACTAAAGGGCTTTAAAGTTATGTAAAACTTCTCAGTCCAAGATTAAAAAAAAAAAAAAAGGGGGTTACCTTGATTAAAAAACCATCCTGCAGTCCAGAGGATAGTCAGGAATAATGGGTAAAACTCCACACAGTTTTGTCTGCGGAATAAATTTGAAAGAACATTAGCCTGGAAAGGAAAAGAACTATGGGTGGGATTTTCAAGGAGAATTGGCTTTGGCCTCATTTAGTTGTCACTAAAGGTAACACAATCCAGTCCAGTGAGAGCACAGTCAAGACAGCATTAGGTGCTCCTAAAAACTGTCCTTCTAATCTCAAATACAAACCATTTCAATGATTTGCCTGCTATTTAAACTTAGACAAGGATCTGGATCCCAACTACATGGAAATAAGTAGGACAAACAATCCCAAATCAAATGCCTGTGCAGCAGAGAGAGGGAGGAATTCCAGCACGTGGATGTGATATTAATCACTTATCTCCAAACTTGGTATGATGGTTTTGTGGGTCAGCGTTCCTGGGACTGCAAGAGGAAGCATAAGGCTGTGCGTAGGCAACTTGGATTGCTCTGGTGAGGCCAACTGCCTTTATGAAGTGCTATCAGGCACAGGCAGCACACGATAGACCTTCTTATGGTGAGGACCGTAACATCTTTATTTGTTGACATCATCTGTATTTTGTTGGGATATCTTTTCTTGGTTGCTCTGAATGAATTTCTTTTTCACGAATTAGGCAACCTTCTGTATCTAACATATCCTGCTATCTAATATGCTGTCTAACGTGTTCTATGCCTCGTTATTGTTATCCACTACAACCTCAGTTCCAGCAGATGGGATTGCTTGAAATAAATGCACGCGCTTTTGCACAGGGTCGTTAGCTAATCACAAACCAAAGCCCTTTAGGAAAATGCTGTCTTCTTAGATGGGCTATTCCACCGTTACCCACTGCGAAGACAGAGGTTTTCTGGGCTCCTCTTCCACGTGTTTGGTGTTAGCCACACTCCAAGAACTGACAGCACAGCTTGCCAGATCCAGAACATCAGAATTCTTTAAGTTACAGTCAACTGGATCTCAGCTCCTCCTTAGGTTTGGGTACTCTGATTGCCTAGTTTGAGCAGTGACTGTTTTAAATAAGCTGAACTTACCCCGTTATCATTAAAATAATAGCTGAACCATTTGAAAAGTGATCTGATCACTGTTTTTCTTTTTTTTTTTTTTTTTTTTTTTTTTTTAAAGAGTGCAAAGAAAAAGGTAATGTTTTGAGATAATGTTTTTGCTTCTCTTCTGGACTGAATTGTTATTCATTGCCACCATCTTAATGATCTCCAGCCTTACTGTGCACGAAATGTTCTGTCAAATTCTGGAGCTCCAGTGACAGCTGGGGGCATGATCTTGTGCTTCATTCTTGATTTCCCCACCAGCCACACAAAATGACCTGTAAGCAAAAATAAGGGCTCACGAATTATGCAGTTCCTTGGCTCAGTGCTGTCCCTAAGACGTCAGTAATTTTTTAAATAGAGATTATTTTTCTTCAGCTCTCTTCATTTCATTTGACCGAAAGAGACCAATATTAGTAAACTAGTTTTTCCCTACAAAAGTTTACTTTTATCTTCAAGAGTAACTTACTCATGAGGAAGGGGGAAAATTGCTGTTTCAGAAATACATTCATTCTCTTTTTGCATCTGCTACACTAGCTATGACTTAAATATCCTCTCATCTCATCTGAACCCTAGAAGTGCTCAGCCTGGGAGTGCCTATGGAGGACCTATGCTGTTTCCACCTCCACTGACTGGAGCTGATAGTACTTACCTGTCTTGTAAAAAGCATTTTTTTTAAGAACTGACGCAGTGCCATGAAAAAGATAAGATTACTTACTGTACAATGACTAAATATCAATTACTTACCAAAAAAACCCCAAACCAATCAAACACCATCTCTCCAATTCTGACCTGTATTTCTAGGATTGCTTCTGATGTGTATATGTAAACCTTACTGGAGAAGTCTCCCCCCAAAAGTTGAACAGAGGCTTGCAAGGACAAAGGCAATACACAGATTGCGATTTTTTTTTTGTATGCAGCGGGGCTATTGGGCATCACCTTGTTTGACTTTAAAACTCTCTGGGTACTTGGAGTTATGTTCCTGGCTGTGTCACAGCCACTCTGTATGAGAAGCTCGCTATCTACCTAAACTCTGCCTGGACCCAGAAACCAGGCACCCACCTGAGTTTCCTAAAAAGACTTCTCTAAGGGGCACACCTAGAGCATGCCTTCTGTCCTCCCCCATTCTGGGAGCAGTGGCAGGATAGAATATAGAGATATTAGTGGTGCTGCTGCATGCACCTCTTAGGTCTTATCCTTGTGGCCAAAGCCTTTTCCCAAAAGAGCATTTTCCCTTCTGTCTTCTCCCCATATAAGTAATTACAGGCTGTGTTGAGTGACTTCTTAACCTTTCTCTCCAGGGACTACTCAGAGCACCTCCGATACCTCTCCGTAAGGTGGGTTCACAGGACCTTTCATTGTATTTGCATCCAGCAAGACCTCCACTCCCACCCACACATCTCTTGTCGTGCCTGGTGATTCATCCATTATTTGCCACCTTGCAGCCCTTTCAGAAGGGAAGAATGGTAGCAGGGAGGGTTTAGGGGACATGCTTCAGGGAGACTGAAAGTTGTGGGAGCATAAGAATTACCTCTGAGAAATATTTTCCTGGAAAACTTCACTAAAAAGTTGCTCTTTAACTTCCGTCACCCTCAAAATGATCTGATTTTATGAGAAATGCTATGTGCTGGCAAATCCTGCCTGGCTTATCAGTCAAAATGGTAGGTGAGCCATAGTGATTTGTGCAGTGGCGTTTTTAGCCAGCGTTCCTTGTTTTCTAGCCGCACTGAGCCAGGCAGTGCTTACAACCAGCCTGGGACCAGGTTATTTTCTATTGAGGGACTAAGGCAAGCCAAGGCAGCTCATTGAATTCAAATTGGCTGAAAAAAAAGCCTTGAACAGATGCTGGACAAAATAAACTCACTGGGGGAAATAAGATTAAGGCACTGTAGGGGCCAAATCGTTCTTGTTTGTTCAGTACAATTAACCAAAGCAAATCATCAAGGCCGTGGCATAACCCTGGCCTCAGCTGTCATGCGACTTGCCCTTGGTCTTGCTTGGCCAGCAAGGCTCTGGTCTGAGGGGCAGAGATTTGCACGTGGGAGACTCTGGTTCACCACACGCAGAAACAGGTTGTGATACTACGACAATACAGCCGACCGTCATCAGATCCTGGCTTCCACTGTGACCGATGGAACTCTGCTTCAGGTCGGGACAAGTGGGCTTTTATATGCCAGCCAAAACCAAGCTGTGGCACTGCATAACAGGAGAACTAGAGTGATGTCTGCCACCTTAAGAGAAAAGGTGAGCCCGGTGCGCAGAGCAGGACAGGTGCCCACCAGGGACTCAGAAAGAGCTCAGGAGGGGAATAATTACTGTATTTTTTGTTAACTGCATAGGACTTGCCGTTCAGTTCCTTTCTGGCGAATGGAAAGTAGCCATGTAGCTCCAAGCTGACGTTCCGTGACTGTGGTTTAACAAGGGCTCAGGTAAATAACAACGCCATGGGAGAGCCCTTCGGCCCCACCCGCTGGAGGTGCTGCCTTGAGGACTCCAGAAAGCCTTGCAGCAGGAGCACGGAGAGCTTTTCACAGCCTTTTCTTCCCCCTCTGTCAAGTTGTTCAATTCTAGCAGGCTAAATTACATGACTGAGGTAGTTACAAAGTAGGCTTGACTTGCCTTTGCTTTTCTTTTTTTTTTTCCTTTCATCTTCAGGTGGTATTTATGGTCACTGAGTTAATATCTTTACTCTGAAAATATGGGACAAAGCAGGCTTTAAAGAAACATTGCTCTCACATATTTTATATGCATTTAAAAGCCTGTAGAGAAGCTGCTACCTGTATTGCAGTGTATGATAGTGCAATGTTAATTTGCATGGCCTGGCCTAAAAACTTAAAAAAAAAAAAAATCAAATACTTCTTAATAATGTCTTGCTGGGTTCTGGACTTACTACTAGTGATTTTGAAAGGTGCTGTTTCAGAGAGACGCGTCAAAATAGAGGGACTCCTGTCCTGCCTGCTCTCTCCTATATCAATGGCTGGGAGTCACTCTGTCCTTTCACTGGATTCCCTTCTTTTCCCATCAGTCTACAAATCCCTAATCTCTCAAGCAAATCTCAGCTGCTTCAAGCTGGATTTGTGACTGGAAACCACCTCCTGCATTGTTTCTGCTCTTTCTTTCTACCCTAGAGCGTTTCTTGCACAGCTGAGTCTTTGACCGACCTGATTCTTTGAATAACTGGTGGTTCTGAGACTAAAACTTGTACCTCTGATGGCTGCTGAGCAAAACCTGACTTCCAGCACTGCTTCAGGGAGGTCGTGTGCCCCGTGAGCACCCTCCTCACTCGGGGCGGGAGGCTCAGCAGGATACACAGACGAGCAAACAGAGCACCCAGTGCTGCGTACGCTGGGCGTATTTTGTTCACGCGCTGGGCCGCTCCCCTTGCGTGAGCTGGTGGTAACACACGCCTACGGTGCCGGTTTCACAAGGCTCACTGGAACTCCCGTACGTTAATCTGTGTTGGTGTCCCCATGCTAGAAAGCGCGCTGAAAGTACGCCAAGCTGTGATGATTTAAACCAGATCAGCAGATCGGATTCGTACACAGGTTTCTCTCTGGGCTTGATCTCAGACTGCCAGTGTAAATTAAAACAAGATTATCTTGTATTTGCTGTAATTTTCACTCAGATTAACTAATATGGATTACCATCATAAGGAAGAACGTAGGCATTTTCCCCCTCCCTTTGCAGTTTCATTATCCATACAATTCCTTGAGTTTTCAAACTGCAGTACTTTTCTGGATAATGTTTTGTTTGTTTGTTTTTAATCCTTCACACTTTCATGTTAAAAATCAAGGCAGGCAAGCTGAACTTTCACAGAAGTTGATGGTAAATATTAGATAGAAATCTTCTGTGAAGATCACAAGGGTAGGTTGTAGCTCATCTGATGACAAAAAAAGAATGTGAAATTTTTTGGTGCTTTTTCTTTGCCTTCTGTTGGGCTTTTTTTTTTTAACCTGGGAGGGCCATATTCTCAAGCTTTTTTTTCTGCCAAGTACAAATGTTATTTCATTTGTAGTTGAGGCTTTGAGAACAAAATCAATTAAGCCACATAGATTGCTAGATAAATTGGTAATCCTATAGATTTTTTTTTTTTTAAAAAAGCAGAATAATTAGGTTTAAATTGCTCTTAATCTCATACTAGTATAGAGCACTAGTATAGCCTTCAAAATGTATCTAGTTTCCTGGTGTAAACACAACGATATGAATCAGCATATTTCAAAGAAAATAATGACAAGCAGTTTTAGACTGATACACAGCAAAAAGAGCATCTCAGACTTGCCCACCTAGTCCTCGATTCTCAGAGGCATACCAGCGGGGGATAAAAGAAATACATTTAGGTCTTAAAGAAAGGTGATGCTGAGGACATGATATGGAATATCTGATATTATTTTTGCCTGGTGTAAAGATATACTTTCTTCTTTCATTTCAGATACTTAGTATATATCTCTATTTCAGGAAACAGTTTTTACAGCACTTTCAGCCCAGCATTAGTGTATTAGATTTTACAAATTTACTCTCATTTTCGAGGTTTTCAATGGTATAGGTGCCTAAATAAGAACTGAAACCAAGACACAATGTGGCTGTGGAGTAACTTTACAGCTAGTTACAAGCTCTCACAATAGTATGATCCCAAAAAGTCAGCAAACAAAATAGGACTGAAAACAAATTAGTTTATCCCACAGGGAAAAGTAGTCTGTCCCACTGAGCCAACTCCCTCACAGGCTACAGAGAGGGTAAAAAAAAATGCTGCAGTGAGAACAATCTCAGGAGTTCTCAGAAATTAAAGTTACAGAGCAGCCGGTTTATCATGAAATAATTTCCATTTCTTCAGAAGTGGTGGAAACCTCCCCGAGCCCCAGCCACGCGAGCCCGCAGATCTTACATTGCTGGAGGACGGACAGAAGAGAGACAGCCGCGAGCAAAATTATATCACCAGCCATGTTCCCAGCAGCTTCCGCGTGCGAGCGCGATGTGTGTATAGGAGAGAGGGCTGGAGTGAGCAATAAGGAAAAAGAACCGGTGGGACAATTATAGTGCTGTTCAGCATTGCAACACAGGGCTGCCCTGGAAACAGAACAGCCTAACTTTTTAAAACTAGAGTGCAAAATTATGGCTGTTTTTCATTCCTGAAAACGTTCGAATGCAGTCAGCCAGCCCTGCCTGCTTCTTGCCTGTGTGAAAGCGCGGCGAGAACAAAAGCAGCCTTTCCTGCCTCTGTGGATTCAGCTGTTCTTTTATGTCTTAGATTTCTGTTGCAATCTCTTGGAGGGCGAAGACTTTTTGTTCTGTGTTTGCACAGGGTGCAGCGCAGCGAGATCGGCGTCCGTCACTGTGTTCATGCCACCGGGAAGCAGCAGGTGCAGGAGATGCGAGGGGGGGGCAGGGCTTTGTACTCCCCCTACGCTTGATTTTCGGGTTTTGCTGAACACGTGTACCTTGGGCACCGAGGGGTGACACGACAGCCCCTTTACAAGTACTCAGCACGCAGAAAAGAATTGTTCGGGATAGTTCAAAGGGTAAAATGACTGAGAAAAAAAATATATATCTCCCCTCTTTTTACTGCTTGGAGTACACTTCCTATAGCTTGTGCCTAGTCCTCAACCTGGGAGAGGTTCTCTGAAGGCACGCGTTTTCATCAGCTAGCCCTGTCTAACAGGACGCTTCGTGTCATTAGCCTTTATGATCCCGTAAGACCACTGGAGCAAAACCAGTGTAACGTTTGTGTGACGCCAGGATTATCTATCCACTTTGCCTCTGGCTGATGTTAAAGTGGGATATTTCATTGACTTTAGTCAAATTTGCTAATTGTAAAGGCTAGTGTAAAAAGGACTTTAAATCAGTTATTTTTACCTTGCCAAAGTTTGAAAGGTTATTTCTCAGGTATTAATTCAGTATATTGTTCTTTCTAAAGACTGGAAGAGTAGACATTTTGTAATCACAGTAGTTGGAAGTTTGTGCTTAGTAACTCTTTAATTGCTGATTTATGCCCCTTAATTGCGGTTCTTGTAGTATGGATTGGCTTTCTGACCACACAGTCTCTCTGTGTTTTTAGGGGCTGACCCAGGTGTGTTCAAAGCATTATCACCCTGCTGATACAGGGAAGTGAAGGAAAACTCTGATGGAGCCAGACATTTGGAAAGTTAAAACCACAAGGGCTAAACATTTTAAGGCCAGCTGACAGTGAAGTTACGGGGTATTTCTGACTTGATTTGAAGGATGTGAATTTCAAAATGGGAATGGACATGCAAAATCCAGCAAAGATTGGCCTAAATGTAGGCAGGAACACAATTTAGAGCAGGTTAAATCCACAGAAATATTGTAAGTTACATGTCCATCATGGCTGAGCTAGGGTCTGCTTAAAAACTCTGTTCACTTTCCACTGGTAGCAGAGAGTTTGTAGTTGCCTATAGATTTATAATGCTTTTAGTCATAGTCCACAGCCAACGTTATGCTTCCTCCCTGTGTAAGCCAGAATAGAAAGCTAGATCATATACAAAACAAGGCTGAGTTTATTTATGATTGTGAAAGTACAGTAGTACCTCAAATGCCCAGAGTTTTATGATGTGTATAAGCCCAATATATAAAGAGATGCCAGGATCAACCAAGAGATTTCTCCAGTTCTGTCAGGACATTTTGACAGCTTGTCTGTGGCTGACTTCTCAGCTTGCTCCTGATGAATGTAATTGGATTTTGCATTTCCTTCACTTGCATGCATTTCATATGTGCTTTGCTTATCTCTGCTGTTGTAAATGCACGTGTTTTCTGCAGCTGTCCAAAGCTGCTTGCAAAGCAAGGACAGAGGCTCTGAGCAGTGAGATGTATTGTGATGTCAGAGATACTGGGGGTATCTTACCAGACTTAGGTCTTTCCCATTTGGAAACAGTGGTGTCTTATTGCTGCACCATACTTTGTACGTGTGCTTTACAGGGAAAACAAGTTTCTCTAACCGTAATTTACAGCAGTGAAACTGAGGCATTGGGTAGGGATGGGACTTGCTAGCAGCTGTGTGTCAGAGCTGGGTAGCGGCGTAGCCCCAGGATTTAAGGCAAATGAGTGGTCCTGCCTCTTGCTGACCTGTGCGTCCCTGGCAGACCTTCCCAAAGAGGCTGGCTCGTCTCTCTGTGGAGAAGCTCCTGTTGGGCAGCAGCGAAGGCAAATCCCAGCAGGCTGGCAGAACTGCTGTCAGGAGAGAGCAGATGGCTGGGGTAGCGAGACCAAAAGTGTGTTAAGCGTGAAACCAGACTGATCAAATAAGCTCTTTTAATGGAGTTACACTGTCAAAGCTGCTCTTTTTTTTTTTTTCCTCTGAAGAGCTGAGAAGAGCTTTGCAAAGGGCAGCGTTCAGTCTACACTGGGGTGTGACTTCTTAAAGGCCAGTCACAAGTGGCAGTGCAGCATCTTTTATTTTTACCTTCTAGAAGACAGGCTCTCTAGAATAGAGAGGCTCCTCTGGCTGGAAGGTAAAACATATCTGAACTCTCATATATTTCACTGGAAATGTTTATAGGGTAAGTCAAGACTATTACAATGTATGAGGCTAGCTCCTGTGGTTTATTAATTTATACTGCTTTTCAACAATATATTACCAAGAACATGGGCCTGTGTGGCACTGGGTCATACTCAGGCTTTAAATTTATCAGAACTATGAAACAGGTGAAAGAGGAAGAAAATACATTTATTCCTTCAAATATTCCTATTTCTACCTCCTAAATACCAGTTGTAACCCATGTCTGCTGTTGTTTCATACGTACTTTGCACGGGGCCTCAGAGGAAGCATGAACAGTCCATTTTATTCAGCTCATTTTAAGGTCTGGTTGTTCAGAGTTCTCTGCTTTGTGGTAGCATTACCAAATGATAAAACAGATCCTCATTTTCTGTCTCCGTCCACTGGACACTGGTGGCATGAGATGAGGCTATTTTTGGTGGTGGTGACAGAGCAGATCTTAAAGGATTAAACGAGTAGTAGCCAGAGGGTCGGATTCTTCCCCGATTTGCACCTTCTGCAGACTTATGTCACCTCCATCAATACTGGATATCAGTCAGGAAAGAATTGGTTCATGGTGTTCTCATCTGACTGTACAAAAGATTGATGTGCTTTAACTCCCATCAGTGTGAATGTGCGTTGCTACATGCACATAAATTCCCACATACCCACAGGCCTCTTGGATTTCCTTACGGCCTTTGGGTATCATTGCAGTCTTTCACTTTGGACATTGCAGGAACGTATATGGGATACAATTCTGGACTGCGACAGAGAATAATATACTTTTACATATGTTTATAAAAGATAAACTTGCCAATCTTGCATAATATCCCATTGTAATAATAGTAGACTTTCAAAGTAGCAGCAAAAAGAGGAGTCTAGATTGTTATAAGAAGTACCTTAATGTAATTACAGTGTGGGGTTGTTTTTTGTTAAAATGGTGCTTTTCTGTTTAAAAATATGGGTTTTTTTCTTAAAGTATCTTCACCTGTTCTTACGTCGGAGGAGCTGAGAAGTGCAATGGCTAGGGAGACATTATCAGAACCCATTCAGGAAAATGGTGCACACACAATCACATCTGCGCTGCTGTGTAGAAAGGCTGTGTGTTTATGGTGAGCAGGGAATACCTGGGCCATCCAACTGGGCAGAGGCTGAATATTCCTCACCTGCCATGTCTCGGGTCCCCTCCTCCTCCTAACCTGAATGTTTCTGGAACAAGTAGTAAACCTCCAGAGAAGAGGTACAGACTAACACAGAAGGGAATTCTGCAAACCCTGCCTCTCCCATTCAGCAGAAGAGGAGGAAATGCTCTATACAAAGCTATTTCCCATTCTTTCCTTTGACTCTCCTTGAACAACTCATTAATAAGTGATGGAAGCTGGGAGTCAGCAGTGCTTCCAGAGGTTCAAATACTTTCTGCATCGGGCAGTCCCTCCGGCTCTGCGTTACGGTATCACCGGTTTGCAGCAGGTAGCCTTGGGAGAACTGAGGGCTGGTCTATGAGATGCAGATCTATCTGGATCAAAAGGAGGTTTAAAGATTTTCCTGTTGCTATTGACCAACTGGAAGCAGATCCCCAGGCCAACGTGACTGCTCTGATATCTGGAATGCAGGGGATTAGTGGAGATTCAGCAAGAGATTTGAAGACATGTTGGTTGTTCATCCCGTGTCTCCCTTCACACCACCTACTAGATTTGTGACAACGTAGCACTTGCTATTTTTTAACTTGCTAACTTTGGACAAAGAGCTATTTTAATTAGTGAACCACTGCAGCTTGAGGGAGTCTTTTCATCGATACAGAAGGAAGTTTAATTTCATCTTTGTGGAAATCAGCTATGCTTAGGAAGTAGGAGGCAAATTATGCTCATGTTCATCCTCATCCGATGCCTTTAGGCAATACAGCAGATCTTAGCATTTGCTCAGGTAGCTGGCGAGCCGGGCCCTGCAGCTTGGCTAGCTCTTCAGCGTGGCTTGCGCTACAGTCACAGCTGTGTGCTGTTATTTACTGCCTGCACCTTCAGCTTTTCAGAGACATTATTGGTAAATGCTGGCTCTTGGTGTCAGAGTGACGCTTGCTTGACCCCAGCTGGCAGGGGAATGTAGCAGCCCCAGTCATTGTCATAATTGAAAAACTGACAGTTTTCCAAGAGCCTGCTGTAGCTATGCATTCAGCTGCTCCCATATTTCTATCAGGTGGGATGCTCAGTACCCTGAAATTCACTTGGAAGCCTTGTCTGACTTGGCTGTGCTAACAGAGGAGGTCAATGGCAGAGACAGGAACCAGAGTGGGTACCTGGCTGCTGCCTTTGAGCTTCAAATTCCAGAGTCTGCACCTGCCTCCCATCTGGCAGGTCGCAGAGCATGCAGGGACGTAGACACCAGCTCCCGCAAGAATAATTATGTTAGCAGCTGATACTGTGACTGCCGTATTTACAAAGGCATGTTTTCAAAAGAAAAAAAAAAAAACTCCTGGAGAATATCTTCCTTTTGCCATGCTTCTCCATCTCTCTCTCTGGCCGGGGCAGCCCCAGTCAGGTCCAGCCCTTCCATGCTGAAGTGGGGTTTGATCCAAGCGCCGTTGGATCAGCTGCACTCCCAGTTGGCTGCTCCATCCTGGCTTTGCTTCTGTCTATCCCCTCAGCTCCTTTCTGTATCCCTCCCCGCCACGATTGCCATTTCTTCTCTTGGTTTCCGCAGCCTCTCCTTGCCAATTAGAGGCCCTGCTCTCATCTCCTCTCCTGCTTGCTCACTCCGCCCGTGTCCGCTCTCCCCTGATGGATGCTGGCTTTGCCTTCCATGTGGTTGTACATTAAAGCCAGGAGGCCTGGGAAGCTTTGTCTGCTCCTGGGCAAGGGAGGGGGACCCCGGCCGGGGTCTCGTGTTGCTTGGCAACATATTTCTCTCTCCTCCGACAGTCATTTCCCTTTGCAGCACTGGCTGATGCACACACAACAAATGACAGCAATATTGCAGCAGCAGTTGCTCCTGTCGCTGCTTACTTCTTTTTTACGGCTATCGCCGTGAAAGGATTTGTAAACATTTCCTCACATCCTTCCTTGGTCAAAACAGATATTCTTACATGCTTTTGTGGCATGCCAGCATCGTTAATGAATGGTGACTGCATTTGAGTGCATGTGACATACAACCTTATTGGCCTTTTTTTAAAGTGGTTGCTGGTTCTGGGTGTTTCTGTTTTTCAGGCCCAAATTGAGATGTCCAAGGTTTTATACTCAGAAGTGCAAAAATCCAAAAATTAACTGCCTCTATTTGTGGCTCTCATTTTTAAGTACGCCGTACATTTAACAAATTCTGCCTGAATCGCTTTCTGTCCTTTTCAAAAGGACAGTAATGCAAACGTCTCCATGCACAGAGATAAAGCAGCCAGGGTTTTCCCTGACGTCTGAGTCTCCACCTGATCTGTTAGCCCTGTCCTCCTCCACGCTAACGGCTTCCAGCTCAGTCTTTCCAGTTTGCATTTGTGGATGTGCCAAAGAAGAAATACAGCTTCAGTTATCTTGTTTCTCTAAAAGAGCACAGCAAGAACACCAGGCCACAATGAAAATCCTGCTGAGGCCTTTCCCTACTCCATAGACTCTTGTCTGGAAAGCTTTGCTGGTGCTGCTGGTGTGCTGCCAGATCTTCTTCTGGGCCTTGATTCCACCCTAGAGAGGTTTTATTCCATTTGTTAGCACGGACTGACTCTCTAGCCGGAGACAAGGTCTGACAGATTGGAGAACTTTGGTTTTGTGTCGCTGGGGTGCTGTGCAGTGACAGACGCCATTGCCCTCTGCTGGGGTAGGCCTGCACGACCGCTCTGCGCCCTCCGCCATCTCAGCCGGAGGAGCTCTTCTCGTTTCCCTGCTATTTAGATTGTATATTTAGTTATTGTTCCTGCAATTCTGACCTGTCGAATCGTACCTTTATGACCTGAGCTGAATGCAGAGATGCTTTCCAACTGCAGCTCTGAGGCACACTGCTTGCTCTACATCCGCTCACTTACCTTCACGCTGAGTAGAGACAAATGAAAGTCTCAGTTTAAAAGCTCTTAGATGGAGACCCTGAATCCACTTTAAAATCCAGTTTTCCCACAGCAGGGGTTACTAAGGACAGCCTTTTTGAAAAGGCTTTTTAGAATTAAGACCTTTATAAAAATGAAGGCCCAGTGCTAAGGCGGGGACAGCTTGCATCGCATTTCTATGGGATTGCAGCAGTAGAGAAGGAAGAGGACACGATGGCCCGGCTGTTCCTCAGAGAAAGAAACCAAGCTCCAAGTCAGGCTCGCCTAGCCTAGGTGGGTCCGATGCTTAGAAAGGAGTTCTCTGAAATCAAACCAGGACAGAGATGATCTCCAGTAATGACCCACTGTCAGCCGTTTCTTTCCTGAATCTACAGTGACTAGGAGAAAAGGTATATTGCATGTGGTTTTGGGGCTTTTCTTGTTGTTTTTATATTTTTTTTCACACCCCTTCTAAACACAGACTGCTCCATGGTCAGAGAGATCTGAAAGAGTTTCCCAGCTCCACCTACTCAGCAGTGGCTCTGCACCCCAGGTGGGTGCAATAGCTTACAAAACAGGAGTTTTGTGAAACTCTGCAAAGTCACTTGGTGAGTGCTTTGAAATTCTTGAATGAGCACAGCCCAGTCAGGGGTAGCCTTCAGGTTGCAAACCCCTCTGGGTTTTCTGGTGGAAACAGAAGTGGGGAAGGAATGTCAGCTCAAAGCATCACCTGGTGATGCTCGTTCAGAGGCTTGCAGGAGTTAAACCAAGTAATGTGGGAGTGCAATTAATACGTACTTTCATCAGTCACCTTACTCTGTCTGGATCAGCTAACATCCTTGTGCTGACTGAATGGCCTTTCTCAACTCAGTGAGAGATGATATTGCAGAGTACAGAAAACTGCTGATAAATTAGCAGAGTTTGAGCCATTCCAGTTCCAGAATGGCCTTATTACTCTTTGAACAACCCAAATGTTTCTCAATATAGTTCATTTAGCCAGCTCTGAAACAGGGAATGTAGAAATAGGTGGCATTGACTTGGGACGTTTATTTTTAGGTACCGCTTTTTGTTCCCTTTCTCAGCATAAGAACTACTTTCATCTTCTTCAGAGGCAGAGTTATAAATATCTTCCATTGAGATCCAGGGCCTCTGACATGAGTGTGTAGCACTTCTCCCTTCTGCGCATGGCAATCGTATTTCCTTCCATTCCACAGCACTTCTGCACCCCTCTGGCAGAAAAAGCCCCCCCCAGCTCCTAAAATCCATTAGCTATTTTCCTGAGGAGGAAGGGGATGCTTGTGGGAAACTGCATGATATGTGTTGTATCGATATGAAATTTAACATCTCCCATTTCTGCCTATTCCTAATCACTTCACTTCCTTACAGTTCAGCAGCCTGGTTCTTTGTGTGATCAATAGCATGTGCAAACTGCTTCTGTCCTTGCTCTCCGTTGCTTACTGGTGCCTTACACAATGCAGTCCTTGCCCGTGACACAGGCACCGTGACCACTTCAGAGTGACAACACTTTATTTGTCAACACATGTGATAGAAATGACCAAGCAAGGAAGAATCGAAAGTCTGTCAATGGCAAATTTACTTCCTGCTCTCAGAATCTGTCACAAACCCCAGACAGATTTGTGGCCCCTAGCCTGTTTGATAACATTCTCCTCTAAAATCCTGGCTGCTCCACTTGCCCAAAAAATGGTATATCCTCTGGGGACTGGTGGGAGATACCCACGAGTGCTTCACACATTAGCTGCTCTTTCTGACCAGGAACAGCTCAAGGGGTCAAGCCACATCATGTGACCCATCTCACAAGACTGGTTTACTGCTTCCAAAAATTATTGAAGTGCCTACAGAAGCAATGGAAGTGCACAGAGGTTTTCCTTGCTGATTGCAAGGAGAATGTTGGAATTTGCCTCACCTGCATCTCAAAATGAGAAGGGAGCAAAGAGGAGATGAGAGGCTGAAAGTCCTTTGCTGCAGCTGTGGAGCACCGGTGTGCAGGTGCCTCTCGTAAGCACTGAGGTGTTGAGGGAAGCAGGCAGCATTGCCCAGGAGGAGAATCAAGAGGCAAGTTTTGGTCCATATCCACCGACTGGTACTGTTCTTTAGGAAGCCTTGCTCAGGTAATCTAAAAGAAAAATGACTGGAGAAAATAAATAGAGCAGTAAATAAAATGGTAGGGGTATGCCTACCTGCCAAAATCTGGACGTGCAGGGAGGGAAGCAGCAATTCCACTGTCTTAACTTTCAAGTGCATCAACGTATAAATTGTGCTGCATTTCCCCAGTGGTTAGAGCTACGTGGGCATGATTGTGTAAGCAGAGTTCTCCTATAAAATACTTATAGCCTGAAATAAGCATAGTGTGACCACGGGCAGAGAATATTGGAATATACTTCAGGTTGTGTTGTTTCAGTATCATTCTTGATTTATGCTAATTCAAACGTAAACAAAAGCATTTTAGGTAATTTTGAACATCTATCTCTTTTTAGTTTCCTATGGGCATTATTGTGGTTTTATTTCTTAATCAAAATTTCATTTTTGGTATTTGCCGACTTAGTATTACTCTAAGATTTTGATTCTGTTTTTACCTGTCACTTTAAATCCCACATTTCCCCAAAGGGGATGGGAAGGAGGTCAACACTTTAATGGACAAAAAAATTAATATTCCAAGCATTTTTCCATTTTGAAATTAAAACACTACTTCGAAGTTAAGAGAAATTTATTTTTACTTTGTTTAGAAGGTAAAAGTTAGGTTTAAAAATAAATTAAAATTTGGTCTTTCTTGAAATGTTTTCCTGCTAAAAGCGTATTAGTGAAAGTGTTTATATCATTAAAAAAAAAAAAAACAAAAAAACCCCAGGTATCCCAACAGATACACTTCTGTGTTTAATCCTTGATTTTTGTAACTTTGAGTCTGTTCTATTGATCGTGTAAAAAATGTAAGGATGTAGTAGTCATGAGAAATTATGTCTTTCCAGATTATAAGCTTTGAGAAGAATAGGGAACTTGTACAGGATAGCAAATGACATGCATTTTGCTTTGAGGCATGTCCCAGTACCAACACAAGTCATGAATTCATGTCAGATCCCTTGTATTTTAAACTCCATGGACAACTTGGAAGCATTCTTTATAAGGACTTTATGGCAGTTCCTCTTCTTTCCCATGATCCACTTTGTGACAACTTTCGGTTCTCATTTTTTTGTAGACCACCTGGCTTTCAAAGAGAAATGAATGAGTTAGCTTTTTTGGCAATGTATACATGCTACCTTTGGAATATGGGGTGTGCTGGAAAGGTCTGTACATCGATTATTGCATTTTGTATAGTTGACAAGTCTTTACATCTAAAACAGCAGATAAGTTAACACACCCCATTGCTTTCCCTCTTTTGCTTGACTGCTGTACTTGCCTAGCTTATAGCAAGGATGAAGTGAAGTGAGAACGGGAAGAAAAAAAATACACATCTAAAGGGAAAACAAGATAGTAGAATATGAACCAAATTAAACCACTGCCTGATATAACCTGGAACATTATTATTAGGGTAACCCTGATTAGCAGCTGACCCTGCTTGAAAAGCACAAGAACCCCTGCCTTAGACTTAAAGGCCTTTGTTACACAGCAGTGTTCACTCTCTAATTGAAGTCAACGATCTCATAGCCTTGGGGATCTGACATGGGGCATAAATTTGCCACAGTCGTAGTTTATAAATGAGCATCGCTATTTTACGGTGATAAGAGACCAGGGCCACTTGGCCTGCTCCCTCCCATTTAAAAGCCAAGTGTTCATAATGCATAGAAAGCCTTGTTGTTTGATTGTAATGGACAGTATCTCTTTCTGCTAACTGAAATACATTTGCCATTTTGGCACCAAAGTGAGCACTTTTCATGCTGCTTCCAGGCTCAGATTGATTTTATTCCCTTGCTAATCTGAAGAGGTACCCTTCAGTCAAGTGAGGCAGTCTCGGCAAATCCTCTCCTGCTGTAAACCTCTGAGCCTTATTTAACATAGAAATGAATTTCATGAATCAGACTAGGAATTAGAAGGAAACTGCTGGAGCCTACAAGAGCCTTGTAGTCTCCATATACACTGTAGCTATGGACCGATAGCTCAAATTTGTGTCCCAGCCCCTTGCTCAGCTCCTTCCAGGAGGTAGGTCACCAGGTGCTTTGTTTGCCTCCTTTGCACGCCGTCCCCTGAAATAACAATAACCCACCGCGCCGCACCTGGGGACCCGAAAGGCTGATCTCCAAGTATTGGCATCTTTTTGTGGGTGGGTGGTTGGTACCTCAAAAGCTTGTGACTTGGCTGCATGGCAAGCTCTGAAGCACCGTTTAGTCACGTTCCTCACCTGTGCTCAAGCTTGTCCTCAGAAGCACGCGTAGCTGCAGGAGGAACAAGCGAGGAGATGCCACTTAGCTTGCAGCTCTGCATGGGGCAAACCCAGGGCCCCGTTCTCTGTTTGCTTGTGCCAGAGTTGCTTGTTTTGAATGAACGAGAGGGAAGTCTCAGGCCCACTGGCTTCATTAATATTTACTCCTTTAACTAAGGGATAGGGACTGTGCTTTCTAAAAATCAGCTTGTCCTCCAATGCCCTCTGGTGACGGGAACTAATTAGATGCCACTGCTATTATTGAATCCAGTTGCAAAACACTAATGTTATTTTATTCATGTTAAATATTTTTGCCAAATAGTGAGATTTAGCACAAATTGAAGTCTTTGTTTACTAGTTTAAATACAAACTTCTCTCTGTCATTGCTACAGCACTTCCTAGGAGCGGAAAAACAAGCATGTTCTAGAGACACCATAACTCTGGGAATCTCCAAAGCTTATTAGGTTGATCCTTTAAATACTTTAGTCCTGATCCTTACTGCAGAGAAATGTGCTTGTCCACGCGTGTGTGGGTCTGCGTGGCTGCAGAAATGCCTTGTGTCACCTTCCATGCTTAATCTCTCGGGATGGAAAAGCAGTGGCCCTAAATGACTGTTAGGAAAACAGGTTGCTGAAATAATCGTAACCGTTTGCATACGCTGGTGCACAACTTCTGTCCTCTGCCTGCCAGGGCTCGTGTGAGTGAAGGCCCAAAACAGCCAGGGAGCAAGAGGGAGGCCGGAGGGAAGATGGGTCACCTTACTTGGCATTTGAAAGTCAGTCTGTCTAATAAATGTGTAGACACTTTTCAAAACTAGAACTCAATAGAAACAGCAACATGTGATATCTTACCCGTTCGCTCTTTTGTTCTTAGTCTGACTTTACTGTCAGGCCATTGTGACAACAGGGAAGCAGGTAATAACACTGAAATACACAGCGACCGGTTGGTGAATGATAAATAACCTTTTTAAATTAAAAATGAAAAAATACTGAAATAACTTTCATAAAGCAGGTCCAATTTCCATTTTATTGGCCTAGTGAGCTTTTGAGTGTATCTTTTTTTTTAATTGTTTCTCTTAGTATTTGCAATCTCTGTTCTTCAAAAAACCCCCCAGAGAAATAACACATGCTTTAAGAACAAAATGCTCCAAGACTTCGCTGCCACAGCGTGCTGCCGTGGACTGAGTGCTTGCAGCTTAGTTATTAACCTATAATAAAGAGCGTTTGTAATTGGAACTGCCAGCAGAGCCTTGATGACTGAGGGGGATGTAGGCCCAAGTATAATTTGATAAGCTGCTTGGGCACGCAGATCTGCAGCCATTAGTAACTGCCTCCAGCGGCACCGAACATCCGCGCATTACGTCTACAGCCTCTCTGTGCCTGTAGCTGGGCGCTGGGTGCTTCTCACTCCTGCCCTTTCCCCCGCAGCAAAACAGCTGTGGATGCCAGGGAGGATTGCGAAAGCACCCCAAGAGTTGTGCTCCAGCCTCCGCTCTGTGGGACGCTGGAGGAGAGGCAGTAGTGGGGATGTGAACGTGCGGTAGCTGCTGGCTTTCAGTACCGTCGTAAGGAGATCAGGAGCTCCAGAAGTTACGCCAGCCTTCCTGGTTTATGTTAGCAGAGGGTCATGCTCATGATGGATGCAGCAAAGAATATTTGTCCTTACGTGTATCAGGGCAGTGCTCAGCAGGAAGGATGGCCAGAACAAGCTAAAGTGTGTATTAATTTATCCCTCCTGCATGGTCAGGGTTTGTAATTCTCTCATATTTGTGCAGTGGTCCTTCTGATGGTACATGGGACTCTTACCTCCACCCCCCAGAACAGCTTCCTTCCTTGCCAACAGAGCCCCCTCCCTGCTCTGAGGGCCACCAAGCCTGTTGCTTTACATCTTATACATGAAATAACCTTTAGCTGTAGCCATGCATCTGTCTAACAAAACCACTGGGGCTTTAGAAATAAAGACAAAAGCTAGGCATTTTATGAGCTTTATTGAGGAAGGAAATCCATCTTAAAATTGAGCTGGGCATAAGCAGGGAGTATGATATAAGCCTGTGGAGATTACCTCACCCCTGTGCACTGGAAGTTAATCTTCTGGAAAAGATGGGTGCCTGTTCTTTACAAGAAATTACCATTGGTCATAATCCTTCTAGGAAGTACATGGAGAATGACTCAGTTCATTTGATGAGTTATGCTGCCAGTTTTCTCCAAAGCACTGGCCAGCCAATTACCAAGGCTGGCCCAACGCTTTCTGAATGGTAGGGTGTATATCAGTGCAGCACTCGGCTTAGCTCGCTGTAACGGGCAACTAATGGAACGGGAGTGACCAAGATAAAAGAGGCAACGGGTGACAGCTCAGCAGAGGTACGCATCTCCCTGAGCGTGAATCTGCCCACCCCATCTTTCTGCACTCTTTTGATAGGTCTGCAGCCAAAGGAGCTCTGAGGTACTAGAAATACTTCAGATTTTTCTAACCGAGGGTCTTAATGCTTCACAAACATGAATTTAGCTTCAAAACAGGTACGTGGATGGGATCCCACACCTTCACATCTATGGCATGTGTGAGGTGTGGAGAGTAGCTTTACAGTCAGTGAGAAGCCTGTCAAGCTCAAGGCTTCATTCAGGCTTGCAGGAGGCTTAAGCATAGGCTTTTCAGAAGGACCTGGAAGTGGTTTACTCCTGCGCAAGCAGACCTGAGCCAGGGCAAAATGTTATGGCCAGTGTTGCCTGAAATTATTTGTAGCAGGCTCCCTGGGAGGGGGTCTGTCACACAGCCAAGAATTGATCCTTCATCAAAGAAGCATTTTGTCTGCCCCCAGGTCCAGCGATATTGCTAACCTGGCATTTCAGAGGAAGAAAGAGATTGAACATCTACATTTTTAACAGAGAGTTAGCCCAAATTTTTACTTACCCAGAGCACTGTCTCCGTGCAGGTGGCAGTGTGGATGTCCTTGCTAGCAAGATATGGGCACTGTGAGCAGAGGGCTTATTTTGACGGCTTTACTGACAGAATTGCATGCCTCCCTGTGCAAACTGATCAGAATGCAGCCCTTCTGTCAGCACTAGATGGGTGCATAAAACCTTCACTACTACACTGGCAACGTACATTTGGAAGCATTGCTATCAAGAAAAAAAGTAGCAAGTGCTCTCAGCAATGTCTGAAAGCGAGTAGTGTGTACAGCAGTTCCACAGCAGTAGCTTTAATATTCTGCCGTTGCAGGGCATAGCTGATCTAACATTAACTGTGGGTTTGCGCAATGTCAGAACAGCCCTGAGAATTTCAAAAGAAGGGTTGTGTATGTTGAAGGAAAAAACTGGCAGGGAAAACTCTGCCCAAGACTGGTTGATGTGAAGTAGGTGGCTCAAAGACCTTGCCTGCCTCGGAGTGTGAGCAACACCAGTCCCCACTAACATGTGATGCCAAATAAGTTGTGTGTTGTTGAGGCACATTTTCAACAAGAGCACGGAGAGTTTAAGTTACCAAAAGTGGCATCCCACATGACTGACCTGCTGGTGACTAGAACAAATCCAACTTTTCACATGGACTCCACGCACACAGCTGAGGACTGTGCAGTCACGGCTGC
>WHYT01016548.1:325814-359984 GCA_009806455.1 Tetrax tetrax
GAAATAAAGACAAAAGCTAGGCATTTTATGAGCTTTATTGAGGAAGGAAATCCATCTTAAAATTGAGCTGGGCATAAGCAGGGAGTATGATATAAGCCTGTGGAGATTACCTCACCCCTGTGCACTAGAAGTTAATCTTTTGGAAAAGATGGGTGCCTGTTCATTACAAGAAATTACCATTGGTCATAATCCTTCTAGGAAGTACATGGAGAATGACTCAGTTCATTTGATGAGTTATGCTGCCAGTTTTCTCCAAAGCACTGGCCAGCAGAATTACCAAGGCTGGCCCAACGCTTTCTGAATGGTAAGGTGTATATCAGTGCAGCACTCGGCTTAGCTCGCTGTAACGGGCAACTAATGGGAGTGACCAAGATAAAAGAGGCAACGGGTGACAGCTCAGCAGAGGTACGCATCTCCCTGAGCGTGCATCTGCCCACCCCATCTTTCTGCACTCTTTTGATAGGTCTGCAGCCAAAGGAGCTCTGAGGTACTAGAAATACTTCAGATTTTTCTAACCGAGGGTCTTAATGCTTCATAAACATGAATTTAGCTTCAAAACAGGTACGTGGATGGGATCCCACACCTTCACATCTATGGCATGTGTGAGGTGTGGAGAGTAGCTTTACAGTCAATGAGAAGCCTGTCAAGCTCAAGGCTTCCTTCAGGCTTGCAGGAGGGTTAAGCATAGGCTTTTCAGAAGGACCTGGAAGTGGTTTACTCCTGCGCAAGCAGAAGTCAATGACAGCAAGCAGACCTGAGCCAGGGCAAAATGTTATGGCCAGTGTTGCCTGAAATTATTTGTAGCAGGCTCCCTGGGAGGGGGTCTGTCACACAGCCAAGAATTGATCCTTCATCAAAGAAGCATTTTGTCTGCCCCCAGGTCCAGCGATATTGCTAACCTGGCATTTCAGAGGAAGAAAGAGATTGAACATCTACATTTTTAACAGAGAGTTAGCCCAAATTTTTACTTACCCAGAGCACTGTCTCCGTGCAGGTGGCAGTGTGGATGTCCTTGCTAGCAAGATATGGGCACTGTGAGCAGAGGGCTTATTTTGACGGCTTTACTGACAGAGTTGCATGCCTCCCTGTGCAAACTGATCAGAATGCAGCCCTTCTGTCAGCACTAGATGGGTGCATAAAACCTTCACTACTACACTGGCAACGTACATTTGGAAGCATTGCTATCACGAAAAAAAGTAGCAAGTGCTCTCAGCAATGTCTGAAAGCGAGTAGTGTGTACAGCAGTTCCACAGCAGTAGCTTTAATATTCTGCCGTTGCAGGGCATAGCTGATCTAACATTAACTGTGGGTTGCACAATGTCAGAACAGCCCTGAGAATTTCAAAAGAAGGGTTGTGTATGTTGAAGGAAAAAACTGGCAGGGAAAACTTTGCCCAAGACTGGTTGATGTGAAGTAGGTGGCTCAAAGACCTTGCCTGCCTCAGAGTGTGAGCAACACCAGTCCCCACTAACATGTGATGCCAAATAAGTTGTGTGTTTTTGAGGCACATTTTCAACCAGAGCACGGAGAGTTTAAGTTACCAAAAGTGGCATCCCACATGACTGACCTGCTGGTGACTAGAACAAATCCAACTTTTCACATGGACTCCACGCACACAGCTGAGGACTGTGCAGTCACGGCTGCGTTTTGCCAACACACCTATTGCAGTACTTACGTATACATTAGACTAAAGATTAAATAAAAACATACAGGTTCTTAGTTTCTTCTGGCAACACCATTCTAAACGCTAGCCATGCCTCTAGAAACATCTGGAAGAAATTATTTTTGCTTTCTTGAGATCTGCCTGGCTGTGTGAGGGATTTCAGTGATGGTCTGAGTAGGGCCACTGTGGGAAATGACAAGCTGCACACAGCTGTGGGAACGCAACCTTGGAGAGGGGAGCTGGGAGGGTTGTTATCTCAGAGAGGGGAGCTGGGAGGGTTGTTATCTCAGAGAGGGGAGCTGGGAGGGTTGTTATCTCAGAGAGGGGAGCTGGGAGGGTTGTTATTGAGCAGGACGTGTCTGCTGTCCAGGAACCGCTGTTAGCCAGCAGGGCACCTACGTGGCAGGCCTTGCTGCATGCGCTGGCCACACGTGCATCAACACCTGGCCAGTACTCTGCCACTGAATCTGCTGAGGGGAGAAACAGAGGTGGCTCGGAGCAGAGGGAGGGAGAGAGAAAGGACCCAGAGCTCATTGTATGAACAACAGGGGACGCCCTGAAGCTG
The DNA here is from genome assembly GCA_009806455.1 of Tetrax tetrax. Classification (NCBI taxonomy): domain Eukaryota; kingdom Metazoa; phylum Chordata; class Aves; order Otidiformes; family Otididae; genus Tetrax; species Tetrax tetrax. Next base: position 328,043 of record WHYT01016548.1, read on the forward strand.
GGCCTGTCTCCCTTCTCTGCCCTGACCCCGCTGATCGTCATCCTCCTGCTCGGCGGTGTCTCCGGCGTAGTCGGGGTGGTGAGACTCTCACAAAAGGGAAAACAATACACTGGTAACTGCTTATGCTAAGAACTGTAACTGCTTATGCTGGTAACTGCTTATGCAAGGCTATAATACAGCAATAAATACTGCTGTGCTTTTAAATATCATATGCTGGGTGCATAGGAATCCTACAAACCGGGTACACTAGCCTCTGTTTCAGTGAACTGAAAGGATGTGATTAGAGAGTGGGCATTGCGCTATAACCTTGCCTTTCTTTCTCTTTTGTTAGCCGGTCAGACTACTTTCTGTAAAGAATGGTCCTGTTGAAAATCAGTGAAAAGTGAGGGACATATGTAGAGACAGAAAGCTTAAGACTGTACACTTGCATTCTATGAAACTTTGATAGAAGTGGCACAACTGAGCATACAACTTTTATCATTAGCTGTCTTTAAAAAGATGGGGGTATAAAAATCGGATTTGCTGTAGGAATAGATGTTTGGGATGTTTCATGCACGCACTTATGGCGTGTTACTTCTGTCAATAGAAAATGCAAGTGCTAAGCATCCCCGTTTGCTTCTCAACTGAGGCAGAATGGATTATTAAAAATCACTGTGGTAGAGATAAGAGCTTAAAAGAGTAGTATCCAGATGCATGTGCACATGTACACGTTAACCATGTCAGTTATTCATCCTGTGTGACATCACAGTGCCGTTCTGTTGCTTGCTGCATGGTCTGTTGACAGCTATGATTCCTTCCATCTCAGAGCCTGAGGTCCCACGCCACGGCCGTGCGCGTACACAGCAGTTGTTTGTATAGCGCGGTCTTGGTGTGCGAACCAAACAGTCAGCTGGGTCTCAAGAGGGCAAACGGTATTTGGTGAACGTGTTAATGATGTAGTCAGACAAGATTTTGTCCTACCCCATCCGATCTTTACTGAGTTTTCCTTTATTCTTAGGAAGGAGTCTTTTTCTCTCTCCTTTCCCCCACTGCCCTCTTAAACACCGGTGCGTCGCCTTGTTTATTTTTACAACTGGTCCATGCCACAACAGGCCGAGGAAGAGCCTACTCACCGCTCCTACAGTCTTGCGGTCACTGCATCGTGAGACAGAGCTTACCAGAAACAGCAGGACACTTGGTGCAAGAAGAGAGTTTGTCTATGCTGAAAGCTGAAGGCTCAGCAGCTGGAGTTGCATGTGTTGGCACCTTCAAAGGAGCATCAGGGTCCCCAGTCTCACTGGCTGGTTCCAGAAGCACATACAGTTCCCAGAAATTATGATTGGTACCAGTTATTGAATCATGTTTAATGGAAAGCTATACGTTAACCCCGCATACGCCGAAGAGAGAAGAGATTGCAAAATTGGAAGCAGATGGGAACCCATCTTGTTGTTAACAAGTGTCAGAAAGTGTCTGATTAGAGTTTAGTCATGCTTTTTCCAGTATAGAAGTCCAGCATTATTTGTGTGGATCAGCTTGGCTTCCTCTCAAGCTGACACAGATGCTTACACAACTGAAATCAAAGCCTCTGAGTAATACAGAGGGTCACAGCTTAACGAAGTGATGCAAAATCACACAGCTGTGCGCAGCACACACAAAGTCTTTACAGTAACACGTCTCATTCACCACAACTTCTTCTGAAATGAGATAGCTTTAGCAGACTAGAAAAAGGGTCACCTGCAAAGCTGGAAGCTGGAAATAAAAGCCGGTACACGCCTTTTCTTTCCTCATTTAGTTCTCTGCTGTAAAAATGGCTCATTTTTTGAAGATGAGTTGAATGAGCGGATAGGTAGGTCGGCCTCTGAAAGATGTTCCACAGGAGTATCTTTAGCACTGTAGCACCTAAAAGGCCAGTTCAACGGCTCCATCTCATCTGTATGTATGCTCTTTTTGACACACAGAAACGCTTGATATAATCGGTCATGCTTGCAGGACTGAAGGAGCATGAGGGGTAAGTTAGTATGTCTCAGATCCCTGCTGAATAGCTGAGAGTTGAGGAAAATAAGACACCTTCAGCAGATAAGAGGTTTTTAAACTTTTTTGAGATTTTTCCTACCAGGAAGAAGGCTCCAGAGGAGGAAATGAAGCAGGAGTTCTGACTGGCAGAGTACTTTTCCACAACCATGTGTCAAAAACTTACCTGCCATAAGACCTCAAAGCTGAGGTTGTGGGATGTGCATGGTTATTTCTTAAGTGCCAGACTCTGACTTGGGTTGATATAATACTTCCATACATTTAGCTCTCTGCTATTTTTTTTGTAAGAAATCCAAGTGCACCCTTAAGGTAATAGAGGGCAAACTCACCCACTGATATGCCATCCCTATCTCTGCAGACACCTGACATCACACTCAGTGATATGCATGAGAACACAACCATCTTTGTAATCCCTAATCTCTCCAGCCACAAATGGGACTGGCACTGGTCAGGACTCCAGCCAGCTTCAACTGTTCTGCTGTTCAGAGACTTGCAAAGGCTGCAAGACTAATCAGGCTTGCAAATGGCATCTCACTGGAAAACTAATACAATGCTATTTTGGGAGAGAAAATACCAAATATGAAACCCCTACGCCATGGAATTACATGAGAAACCACTATGTGGAGCCAGCCACTAATTATTTAGCTGATGAGGAAACTGGATTCAAACAAGCTTGTTATCAAAATTTCAGGTGCATGTGCTTCCCTATTGCCTTTACCTCTCTCAAAAGTCCAGACACGGGACAGTTTGCTGCAGCGTAAATCAGATGCACAAGCCCATTGGCCAACTTAGTAGCGTGATGCTGCGGAGCCGCAGAGACGCATCCCCTGCCTGCCTTCGGGAGAGAGCTCTCCGCCAAGTTGCCCCAGTCTGTGTGCGTAGTTTCTTCCTGCACTTCCATTCTACCTTATTCCTTGTTTTGCTCCCACCTAGTCTAAACTCTTATGGCCTCAGAAAGAGTGCTACAGGTTTCCCAGACTAAACAAGGGAAGAGAATATAGCTTGAATGTCATTACTGACAACATGCTGTGGTTTGTGTACCTCATCTGGCGGATGCAGAGCCTCTTCAGCCAGTCGAGTAGGATGGAATTTGATTTAGGAAACAGAACACCTTCTAGATAATGCGTGTTTTCAAAAGGCTGGGAAATAAGATAAACTTATCCAGTCTTAGGCATGAGAGGTAACTTCAAACGTTAGGGAAGAGGACAGTAAGAAATGCACACACCGAGGAAACCTTATCTGTTACACAGAACTTCTACTGATGAGCCATAATGAGAATTTATGGACTAAAACTTCAAACTCACCTTTGCACTGGAAACTTTCCTCACTGTTTACCCCATTACTTAATGTGAATGCTTCTCTGTGGTTCCAGTACTGAGTTCAGAGGGTTTGTTACAGGCAGGTAAATGACTGGGATATAGCAAGATGTATGCATTTCTTGTTGGAAAAAAAAAGTCAAGGAGAGAAGGATCTCAGGAGTAACTCAGGTTGGGTTTTTTTCGGTAGTAATGTGAGATTTATCTGCCTTATTCCTCCACTATTTCCAAGAAAAGAGAGAACAGAAGAGAAATACTGACACCCTGAATAACCATCTCAGATGAATTTAGTATTTGACACATGTAGCAAGAAACTGTAGAGAAAAGATAAATATTGTTGGTACTAGGAACCATAGGCCATCTGCTCAGGAGTGTCACTTAAACACAGCAATCTTCTGTAGAGCCCTCAATTGCAGAGGGAAGTCTTCTGTCCATACTGATGAGCTGCTAGAAGAACGGCGTTTGGCTCTATAAGCAGTATGAGGCACAGAGTCTCTATCCCGCAGGATATTCATCTATATAGTCCAAGCCTTAAGCGTAGCTTGCGCATGCTATGATATTATGATGACAGAATTTAAGAATGTATATATTTTTCTTCCCATAGCATCCATTCTCTGGATTTCTCCATCCACGGGAAACCATACAACCTATTGACAGGCAATCACCCACATAAATCCTTCAAGTCAGGGAGCTCACGCTGCTCACACAATTCACGCTGCAAATGGCATTCACTGAACCTGGTAAACTACCTGAAGTAGCCAGTAAGGGAAGAGGGAGACAAGAGCTGTAAATTATCCCCAGCAAGCCTCAGGCTTCAGGAATAAACAGCCCAGCCTCCATTGACCTAGCTGTAAAGAAGTGTCTTGAAAATTGCGCATTCAGAATGATGCCTTGTCAGTCTCTTCTATCAAGTGGAACATTCCCAAGGATATTCAATATTCATTTCAGGATAAACAACTTGAACACAAACTTGTCTCTTCCACATCTGAGTGCATCTCAATATAGCTAGGCTGCAGAGCTAATCTTCTATTTTCCTTAGGCTCAGTGATTCTTCCCCCCCACCTTGAATGCAAAAGGGAACTCTTGGGAGTATAAATTGAAAGAAATCCACCTGCAAGTGGACTTGGTGATGAGGCTGGACACAACACCAGGCTGTACATAAGTTTTTTGCTGCCCAGCTTTTCTGTCAGTGTCCTGTGGGCAGAGTCCACAGCTTGCAGTTCGAACCATTCAGGCTTCCCTACATCAGCAAGGTCTGCCTTGGGCTAGACAAAAATCAGGTGTACTTTCATCTTAGTTGGAGGCCTGGGTCTCCCTGGATTTGATAAGATACTTCCCTCACCTATCCAGGCTTTGGGATTTTAAAAGCCCAGTTTTTGTGACCTTAGTTGGGGTGGCTCTGACCCTCCCACTGCAGACAGACTGGAGAAAACTTCTGTCCAGCCATCCAGTAAAACCCATCGTCCCGAGGTGTTCACACCAGACAGCCCCAAGGGCCCCAAGGGCCTGACCATCCACAGCAGCCTCGAATTTGGGAGCCTCCCACAAAAACTGGACACAAAGGGCTGTCTCTCCATGTGCTGATATTGGAACTTCAGCAGATTCATAATGCTTGAGCCCCACAGCGGATACCCAAGCTGTTACAGCCCTGGCCAGAAATATCAACCACAGCTGCTCTGTCTCGTCTGACAAAGGAGCAGTGATAACCAACTCCAGCAGCACAAATAAAATGACAGTGTAATTTACAGAATGTAAATTGGATTAAGGAATCATATCGCTGCTTTGTTATAGAGATGGGTGACGAGTCCTGATGCTACCAGCTCCTACATTAATACTGTGACCTTAGGGGCAGAGCTGAGTCACTGTGATATTTTGTTGTTGCTATTGTTTTAAGTAGGAGTCTATGAACTTACGTCAAAAAAGAATGTTGCTGCTCTTCCAAACTGAAAGGCAAAAGAAGTAAAGGAACAAAAGGAACAGCAATTGCACATCTAACCTCACCTCACCACATTATTCTGTGTGTTTTGCTCCTCTCTTTCATTATATGATCACATGCTTGTTTCCAAAGGATCCTTACCACAGTCAGACAGTGCAGGGAGATTTGGGCTTTTTTTTTAACTCCCAGAGGCTGGCATTAAATAATAGGTAAGGCAAGGGATTGCATAAACAATAATAAGATTAGAGTTGCCGTATGCAGAGATAACATTCAAGGAGAGCAAGGCAGCATCAGGTCCCTGCTTAGAAGAAAATAAAAGAGGCAAGCAGTTCCTAGGAGCTGGAACAAACTTGAATAGTGCTTAATAATGCGAAGACATAGTGTGAGTCCCAACATGTTTGCTTGTTTAGACAGTTAAGAAAGCTGAACACCAGCCTAGAGGTGCCTCTGCATTTTGCCAAAGCAAGTGAAGAAATCTAAACTGATGAGACCCACAAACACTGCGGTCTGCCAAGCATTTGCTTGGGATTGCTCCTGTGGTGGGCACATTGGTTGACCCAAACTGTTGGCAGCTGACCGCCGCTTGTTTTCGGCTCTGCAAGGGACACTTGGGAATAGCTCAGCAGATGGCTGAGCTCTCACGCAGCAACCTGGCTGTGGGCACCGGGTGCGAGTTGATTTTTTTCTAGTTTGACGTTAAATTTTTTCCCCACTTCTTAACATCCACCATGAAATGCTAGAACAGTGTGTTTACCATCCTTTTCATTTAGCGTTGCTATTCTGTGCTTACAGCTGTATTTGAAGTTAACGGAAATTACACTTTGAACATGTGAAATGCTGTGCAATGCTAAGAACTCTTGACAACAATCCAGTACTTGATATTTTCCAGACACTCTAATAGTTTTAGCCCAAGTCTCTTAGTTCTCCTACTGTAGAAATGATAACAGGCCTGGTGCCATCACTGTGCTGCAAAAATAAGTTAATTAACGTGTGAGGAAGCTAGGTACAATGGAAAGAGAAGAGGAGAAGCTCTCCTAAGTGTTACACTTGCATGTAGTGGAGGATAGTAACTAGAATAAGCAAGGCCTGAGGCTGTATGTGGAATGAACAGGGGAAAAGGCAGCACTGTAATCACACAGGAAAGCATGGGCTCTCTGGAAAAAGTCCATGGTTTTGCAGTTAAAGGCAGGAGAAGAGCTTGTACACAGGGCAGGGCACGCTGCAGTTGGAAGAGTATTTCTTATATTCAGAGAACGTGTAACTTCAGCATTTTTACTGTGTGATTTTGAGCAAAACAAAGAGGAAAAGGGTGTGCACAAATGCTGCTAATCCACATCCTGATGAGCTTCTGCAGGTGTGCACACACCACACTACCATGTTTAAGGGTCCTGTTGATTTGCACTTTCCTATTTGTGTGTTTAAGTCACAGCACTGCTCATTTCCTTGCTTTCTATTGTACTTCCTGAACACTTGCTATCTCTTTGTGAAAACGGGGGGTGTGTTTGTGTCCCAGCTCCCAGCCCATAGCCTCATCCCCTTTCTGCTTGCCAGATATGTTAACAGCTTAAGCACATCACCTTTTATAACTCAATGCTATGTATGCACTGAGTGTCAATTAACCAGCAAAACTGACTGTCTTTTAAAATTAACTACCTGTTGTACAGAAGCACGCCTTTCTGTATGTCTCAAAACCTCTCCAAAGCTCTTGAGACTAGTATTTCGTAAGTTCTCATGTCAATTAGGTCAAATACTAACCTCATTATTCTCCTGTTTAAAGATTTCCAAACTCTCTTTCTGCAGACGTATCTAATGATTTGGTTTTGCTAAGCAGTAGCTGTCCTGTTTTCCTGGTGCGATGTTGCCCCTGACTTCAGCAGCACACGGCTGGCTCAGTGTAGACTCACCGAGTCCTTCAGGTGGGAAGGGACCCCGGGAGGTCTCCACTCCAACCTGCTGCTCAGGGCAGGGTCAGCTCTGAGATCAGGCTGCTCGGGGCTTTATCTGGTTGGTCTTTAAATGCCCCCAAGGATGCACAACCTCGGTTGTCCTCACGGGGAGCAGATTTCTCCTCGTGTCGCGTCTGAACCTCTCTTGTTTTCAGTACTGCCCATTCCCTCTTGTCCTCCCACCGCTGCGAAGAGCCTATTTTCTAAGTAGTGCTGCTGTACGTGCTGGTGGGCTGCTGCTGGGTGCCCCCGAAGCCATCTCCTCTCCTGGATGAACAAGCCCTGTCCCCTCAGCTTTGCCTCCCAGAGCACGTGCTCCAGCCCCCGACTGTCTGGGTCATCTCCCGTGGGATGAAGGAGACACCTCCTGCGCTCCCAAGACAGCTGTCTGGGAGACCTAGAAACACTCCGACTTTCCTTTAAGGTGATCCCTGCGTACTGTTAAGCCGTGGTGGAGAGCCAGGTCCTCGCAGTACACCAAGGCCTCACGTCCCCCGGGTAGGAGCTCACCGCTTGGGGTTGTCGCCCAGTGACCTGCAGAAAGGCCAGTGTGGAGCAGCAGCCCGAGGGTGCTGTGCCAGCCCTGCGCGAGTGCCCCGGGAGCCCAGTGCTGGACAGTGCTGGGGATTTCCTAATCCCTGAGCCATTTTAGGGACTTTTTTTCAGCAGCGATTCAGGCGTTCCTCGCGCATCCGCCCGCACTCCCTGCCCTCGCCTCTCCCCCTCGCCCCAGCCGCCATTTTGCCGCGGGGGCGCGGCCTCTCCTCCTCCCCCCGCCTCCCCAGCCTCCGGCCGCCGCGCGCCTCGGCCACGCCCCCGCCACGCCCCTTCCCCCCCCCGGCCCGGTGGGGGCGTGGCTACGGGACGAGCCCCTCCCTCGGGGCGGAGGCAGGGAGAGGCGGGGGGGCGCGCGCGCGCGCCCGGCCGGGTTCCCGCGGCCGCGCCCCGCCCGCTGCCGGTGCCGCCGCCGCCGCCGCCGCCGCCATGGACAGCGACGAGGAGACGCTGGAGGAGACCGTGGAAGGTACCTGCCCCCCGTAGGGGGTCGGGGGGCTGAGCGGCGGGAGAGGCAGCCCCGCGGTACCGGGAGGGAGCGGGACGGGGAGGGGGGCGCGGACCGGAGGCCCGAGAGGGGCTCCCGGTGCCGGCGGCAGCGCATGACATCAGCGGGCTTATGCAACGGCCGGGCCGCCGCGCACGTGGCGGCGTGTGACCGGGGGCGGGGTGGTACCGGAGCGGGGGGCAGCGGCTCGGCAGCCGGACGCTCCGGGTGTGAGGCTCCGGCCCCTCAGCCTGGTGGTGACGTTTACTCTGCTCTTCGTCTGAAAAAAAAAAAAAAAATAATGATAATAAAAAAAATAACGATCGTTATTTTGCCGTTGCCGCTGTGCAGGCGGTGGCCGGCCCTGTGCTTGGGGCGGTACCGGGGCCGTGCTGCCCCTTCCCCTCCGCGCCCGCTACCGGCCCCTGCGGGCCCCGGGGAGCGGGGGGCTGGCGGGGGAGGAGAGCGTCCTCCGGGGGCTCCGGTGTACCTGTCCCTGGGGGCGAGGGGCTGCCACTCGGGGAAGCTGAAAAAGGAGGAAAAAAAAAAAAAGGGAATGGCAGCTGGAGGAGGTGGCTGTGGTCATGTTGGACCAGTTGGAGAGGGTCCAGAGGAGGCCACGAAGATGATGAGAGGGCTGGAGCACCTCTCCTGTGAGGACAGGCTGGGAGAGTTGGGGCAGAGGAGGCTCCGGGGAGACCTTATAGCTGCCCCAAATACCTAAAGGGGGCCTACGGGAAAGACAGGGAGAAACTCTTCGGTAGGGCCTCTTACAATAGGACAAGGGGTAATGGTTTTTAAATAGAAGGGTGTAGATTCAGACTTGATAAAAGGAAAAAAATTTTTACACTGAGCATGGTGGAACACTGGCACAGGTTGCCCAGAGAGGTGGTGGATGCCCCATCCCTGGAAACATTCAGGGCCAGGTTGGACGGGGCTCTGAGCAACCTGATCTGGTTGGAGATGTCCCTGCTCCTTGCAGGGCGGTTGGACCAGATGGCCTTTGAAGGTCCCTTCCAGCCCAAACCATTCTGTGATTTTATATACACGGGCAGCAGAGCTGGAGCCGAGTCACCAGCGTTGGGAGCGGGAAGGCCCGTTTCATAGGCAGTGTATCCCCCGGCTTGTGCTGGCCCTTTCTGAGTGGAGAGCTAACCCTGCAAGAGTTTTAAACCAGACGCAGCCGCCTCCGTAAGGTATTGCTAATGGAAACCTTGACAGGCAGCGATGCAGCTCAGCAGCACGCCGTCATCCGGTGAGGAGGCATCTAGGAGCGCGGTCCGGCTTTGCCCCACGCAGCTTTTGCAGAAAGCGTGCCGGCTCTGCGTGAGAACGCCTGCTTCCACCAAGGTTCCTCGCAGGGCACAGTCCTGCCGGAAGGAGCGATCCTGGATTTTCAGCTGTTGGGATTAAGCACGCAGAGTAGGGAGCTGCCTGTGAGAAGGTGCCGGTAATTCTCATCGTTTGGCAGTGGGCTGTTTGTATCTTGTGGCAGGAGGATTAGGCCTCAAAGCACATTTCTCCGAAGACGGCATCGGGCACGGCGGCTTAGCCTAACAACAAATTGAGCTCAGCAGCTGCTGCTAGGGTCTGGATTTATTGTCTAGGTGTGTGGTGACCGAGCCCAAAAGAAGCTTTGTTGTGTAAAACACGGTTGTGAGGGGAGTGAGGTGCTTCAAACGCAGGGTGCTAGGGCTAAGGAGACGAGTTTTTAAAGTGTATCCTATTCAGCAGTGTTTATAAAAGTATGTGTTTTTCTGTCTGAGTGGCGCAGAAGCAGGGTGCTGTTTGGGGGAGAGTAGGCTGGCCGGGTGTTTTTGCACTGACCCAAGGAAGTCAGAAACATGAGATAAATCAGGACTTTTTTTTTTTTTTTTTTTTGGTGTAGGGGGAAGGGATGTTGGTTTATTGTTGTCATTCCTAAAACATCCATCTGGCGTCTTTGTGGCCAGAATAATTTCTTGATGATGCACACTGTGTGTTTTCTGTTAAGTGATAGTAATACTGACAGTAAAGGGCTTTTATCTTTGGTTTGTATACATCAGTGTTTTTATAAGTGGCCCCATCATGCTGCATAGTGAACTAGCTCCTGTTAGTGTAATTCCTTTTCTTGGAAAGTTCATGGTCTGAGCCTGAGAGAAGATTTTGAGAGACCATTAAAGAAGTGCCAAAAGTGAGATTTTTACAATAATTTAAGAATATGTTTGGACACTTTGGGTTTGTTTTCAGAAATGGAGGAGGGAGGCGAGAAAGGGAACTGGAACACTCTGCTTTGCTCCCACTGAAATAATCAGAATTTATTCCATTGACTTAAACTGAAACAGAATTAGAGCCTAAGGCCTCAGCCGTACAGGAAAAGTTGCATCTATGTAATTAAACTTGAAATTGCCTTTTTCCCCCTATTGACTAAGAGAGACTGAATGTCTCTTGTTTTGTTAGGGTGAGGGATATTATTATTTTTTTTTCAATAGGGGAAAATCTCTAGCTTGTTAGAAGAATTGGATTCTTTGTACTATGGCTGAGATTAAGACTCTGTATAGAGGCCATGCGATCAAAGCTGACCATTTAAATCTCTGGGATAGCCTGTATCCTGCCGTGCAAAAGTCCTGACGTGCGTGCTGTGTATAAGCATGGCAGCTTTTGTGTTGGGCTTTGCGTTCCAGCAAAATCTTGACAGAACTGAATAGTGACAGAGAACAAAGTAGCAAGTTTTTTGTTTTGTTTTTTTTTTAAATAGTGTAATGCACTGATACTGTCAGTATTTTTTTTTTTTATAATACAAGCGTTTTACAAAAGTTTTACTGCTATAATGAGGGGAAAACTGGTACTGTATCGTTTAGGGTTTATTAACTCACACCGGTATACCCTTCCCGTATTGATAAAACTGAGGCCTTAATTAAAACCATAAATGTTGACATAGTTGGTTTTGTTCCGAGAGAGATGTTCACATCAGGAATTTCACTGACCTTTTAGTTAAATTGATATAACTGCTAAAACTTTTCCCTGCTACAAAAAGGAGTGTCCCCACTGAATGTGAGGGGAAAAAAACCCTTTCTTCTGTTTGGAGAGAGCAGCACGCTGCCCCTCTGTTTTAAAGGGTTCCTCTTCAAAGTTAGTACGAGCCTTTGGTGATGTGGCTTTCCCTCCCCTCCTGCTTTTCCTCTCTTTTTACTCTGTTATTTCTCTCAGCTTGGACAGTAGGCAGTGTCTGATTGGTTTTATTAACTTTTTAAACTTGTAACTGTTTTCAGTCTAGCTTGGACTGGGAACTTAATGTAAGAGGGCAGTGATGTTTCGTGAGGTGGCTGAACCGGAAAGCGAGGTGGGTTGCTGCCCCGAGCGGGGCAGGTGGGCTCCCAGCCACCCAGCTCTGCAGTGGCAGTGGGGTACAGGGTCAGCCTCCCAAACCAGCAACAAAACAACAAATTTTATGCCAGGTTAATGACTTGTACTACTTGCAGAGGGTGCTAGGGAAGTGTGAGAGAAAATTTGGGGAGCGCACAGGGGAGGGGTGAAGGAGGGAATCTTGGATGAGTTCAGATATCTCACCATTATTTTCTCCTGGACACCTTCTTTCTAGGAGCATTTCCATACTCAGTGTAACAGGGGCAGGAGATGGGTAATAAACCTGCACAGCCTTACATGGTTGCTTTGAGAGCATTCACTTAGCGTTTTGTTTTTCCTCTGTGTCTCTCTTTTTGTTTTGTTTTGGTTTGGTTTGGTTTTTTTTTAATGAAATTTTATTTTGAGCTAGACAAAAGTTTGGAAATACATCCTGACAAAATATCCTGTGTTGTATGGCATTTTTCTGTCAATCATTCTGGTATTAAAACACTAGGGCAGGTCATGTGCCTTTTAGGAGAGGACTTCTTACGCAGATGCTGCCCCGCATCCTTACCGTACGCTGTCTGTGGTATCCCTGTGGAGCTGTGAAGCATTCCAAGGAAGCAGTAGCTTATGGTGCTGGGAGAAGAACACGTGGGCATGCGTGTGCCCTCTGGGTACCCTTGTCCCTGCCAAACCCTGTGGACCTGTTGCCATCAGAGCATGAATAGATGGACTTCTGAAGTCACATGCGTGGTGGGTTGGCTTTGCCCACTGCTGTCTGCACAGCTTGTTTTCTCTCTGGCGTAGGACTGGAGGTTTGGCAATACTGAAGTGCCTCTCGCCTGCGTCAGCCTGGGCTGGAATGGCTCCCCCTCACACTGGAGTTTGGTTTTGCCTTTCCATAGGTGTGTTGAACCTTTTCAGTTCAGGGCAAGTTTGCTCAGGGAAGAGCTTGACCCAAAGCCTGTAGAAGCGGGTGCATGAGCTGTCTCTCCTCTCTAATAGGCTTTGTCTGCCTCACCAAGAGATTTGGGGGATCAGAGGCCAGTTTTTGTTTAGAAATGTGGAAGACCGTAAATATTAGCTAGCTTTTATGTAGTTGTCAGTTTTCATGCAAAACTTACACCTGATAAAATGTCACGATGGGAGCTTGTTAGACCCGTGCCTGGTGTATCGCTGTGCGGAAGGCAGCCCTGCTGAGCTTGAGCATCTGCGTTCTGCAGTGGGAGCAATGTTCTGCTAGCACAGTTCACACAGGTAAACTAGACATTAACAGTTGTTTAAAACACTATTCTGCCGTTTTCTTTTGGCTTTGGAGAGGCAGACAGAGATGCAATAGGAGCCTTGTTATGCTTTGAGTTAATCAGAGTTGGCCGGTTGTGTTCTGTAAAATACAGACCCGTGCAGCTGTGTTGCCCCTCCGCCTTCCCCTTGCGCAACAGCTGTCGTGGGGAAAACTGATACGGCTAGGGAAGGGGACGGGACGGGGGGATGTAATGTGCACACATCAGAAAGGCCCTGGAGAGCAGCATTTAAAATATAAAATAGCAAATTGACTGACGTATCGCAAGGGCGTAATATTAGAGATCTGACATGCTTTTATTTCTTTAAATTCCTGCGGATATAGCTACAAGGTGGCACACCCACCCACATTGTTGTAAGACGTGTATTTATCAAAAGAAAAAAACAAACCTTTTCTTACTCAGTGGACTGAAGTCTAAATCTATTCTCTTCTCACCAGGAAATACATATTTTAGATAAATAATTGCTATATTTTTGAAGACTTATATTAACACAAGTTAGAGTAGTATAAACCTTTTTATGTTAGAAACATGTCTTTTTGCTTATTCTTCACTTCCCTTTCCTGTCTCCCATCCTTCTTCTTTTATCCTGACCCTTTTCATTTTTTATTTTCAGCTGAGTGCATTACACAAGTACAGACTTCAGTTGTACTGAATCTCTGATCACTGTTCCTAACAGAAATGTTTTGATACGGCTTACTGTTTTGTACTAGGGAGCTACTGCATTTCAAGGGTCTACATAATCGGAACAATTCGGTTTACAATTCTATGTGATGTTTAATGTGTTCTTTTGCTCTTTCTCTGGATTTTATTTCAGGGCATCTAGATGATGACGGGTTGCCACATGGATTCTGTACAGTCACCTACTCATCGACAGACAGATTTGAGGGAAACTTTGTGCATGGAGAAAAGAATGGCCGCGGCAAATTCTTCTTTTTTGATGGAAGGTAGACACTGACTCTTCAGTTTTTCTTCTGTATTCTGGCTCCTGCTTGCGGTGACACAAAACTAATCTACATTGATCATATGCTGCTGAGATTCCAGATGAACTTTCTCATTAAAAACTGTAGCTGGAAAGTTTTCTCTGCTGCTGCTGTAGCCATACCTTTGTGGGCTTCAGGGCTTTGTGTGTATCGTGATTGCCTGGAGTTGTTTCCTGCTGGGAGAACGCAGCGGTGTGAGCTCTTTTAGCACTGAACTCCTTTAGTTGTGAACTAATTAGAAACCTGTAAGAACTGGGAGGTGGTCAGAGCTATTGGAAACCATGCTGAGAAGGACTTGGGCTACAAAGTTTGGGTCCATTTAACTGCAGGTGGAATTCTTTCTTTGCCTTTTAGCTCTGTACAGAGAGGGCAGCTGGACTGGGAGCTCCCTGTGCTGGACCTCACGCCCAAACATAGGACCTTGGCAGAGAGGCTTACCCTCTGCTTGGTCTTGGAAATGGTTTAGTGGTTAAAGGGCTGAGTTAAGTACGGGTTTGTTCTCAGATCTACCTAATCCTCTGCAAGTCGCTTGTGGCCTGATTTGTTTTCAGAAAAGCCCCTATAGTTTCCCCTCTCTTCACTGGGAGCTGCGACAGTGAAGTTGGGCTAGTCTGTGCCTATGCATGTGTTTTCTTCTCAGGTCTTCATTACGAACACTTTGTACGTCTTCCCCCAACTGCAGCATTTCTCTCTGCAGTTGCTCAGAACTTCCTCCAAAGGAGCAGCAGATGTATAAAATGACAGGATTCTTCATGGTTTTGCAGCTGTCGGTAGCACTATGAATAGCAGCTGTTAAACTGACAGTCGTGCCGGGTCTACTCTCCTCCTGCTCAGAGAACTTCTGAGCAGGAGCGGAGGTATTGTGCTGCCTCAGTGAGTCAGCTCCCTGTCTGTACTTGCCTTTGCAATTGCTTCATACTGGGGATTGTGGGTTTTTTCATGAGAAAGATAATATATTTATTCAGTTATGCAGAAACTGATCTGGCCTCCAAGCCTGAATGAAGAAAAATCCCCACTGTTGTTGGTAATGGGCTTATTAAATCTTCTGTAAGTGAAAATCAGTACTGCCCAGCAGCTGACCTCTCTAAAATAGCTTTTTTTTAAAAAAAAAAAAAAAAAAAGTTGGCAGATAGCTTCTCTGTGGACACATGTACATAATGCTTCTGTGCTTGCTGATGATCTCAGCAGGGCCGTTGCTGATTGTACAGTCAGAGAAAGTGACCCACTATTTTGTTGATAGGGCTGCTCCTCCAAGTAATCCAGGGTACAGACAGTGCTGTGTGGGAAAACTCAGGCTGCTGCTGAGCCTTTTCTGTACTGCTTTGGTGTTGCCAACTCTTCTTTTTTTTTTTTTTTTTTTTTTTTTTTTTTTAAATTTTCATAACTCTTAAGAAAAATGGAACAGTTGGCTACTGTATGACTTGGGGAACTAGCAGAATGAAAATACACAAAAATAGTCTGTAATGTGATTTTGGAAAATGGGATATTTTTATAAACTTCCATAAGCTTATTTTAATTTAGCTAAAGCAGCCTTAACCAAGCAGTGACTAGTTACTAAAGATGCTGCACTTTACTTAGCTAACCCCTGCTAGCCAGAGTAAGTTGCTCGCTGAAGTGAAGGGTTCAGGTGGCAGGACGTGTTGTAGGAAGAATGCCCTGGTATAAAACAGGACGTGCTGTTTCCAAAATGCCTCTCCCCTTCCAGTGTTGTGTGCTTCAGTGCAGTAAGTTAGCTGGTTTCAGCGTTCCTGGATCTGTTTCCATCACAGGCTGCTGGTAAAGGCTGGCAACTGCGCTGCTGTAGGTCTGTTGTTTGGGAATAGTTGAGTCCTGTTAGATGCTGGACTGGCAGCAATGTAAGCATTCTCATTTTTTGAGTGTTGGGAAATAGGGTTGGCTGCCTGGCTGCCTTGTTTGCCTCACTGAAAACTTTTTCCTTTATTGGAATAGCTGCCCCCTTCCTGTTGATTGTTTAAGGGAATGGAAACCTGGAATTAAATACCCATTGTTTTTTCCTCCCCCTTCAAAAACGCAACCCAACCCAACATATTCTTTCAGAAAGAGAAGTTTCACCTCTGGCACACTCCCTGTTTTGGATCTCGTACTTGAGCTTTCGTTGGTCCTAAGGTTTGCTGGAGTGCCCTTTATAAAACACTTTGTGCGGTAACCGTGAGCACGAGCGCCGTGTTTGGCACTGAGCTGTGCTGGCTGCTCTCCCTTAACTAGAAACTCTTGTAGACTGACATTTCCCAGGACACGGTAGAGAACGGTATTACTTTTAAGAGAAAGTTTTCTATCTTCCCATAATAGAGGTAAGTTCAGGGAGTGGGGGATTAACGGATCAGGGTCCGTCAATATAACTTAATAGCTGGAAGCACGTTGCAGGAAGTATTGCCCCCCCCACCCCAGCTCTTATCGCTGGTTTATTCTCTAGGAAGAGAGAATCTCCTCTAGGCCTGGTACTTAATGGGCAGACAGTACATCTGATGGATCTAACTTTACATTATCCCCAATATGGTAATCTGAGAAGCAAACAGAAGTAGTATGGGCTAGCTCAGGGTTTGTGTTAACAAGATTTTGTTGATGCAAAACACAGGAGCTGTTTGTTCCTCTTTGTGCTGATCAGGTCTTGGTTGCAAGTATTGTGTCTGGCTGCAGGCACCATACTTTGAGATCTTAAAAAATAAAAAAGTGAGAGAAAAGGGGGAAAAAATAGAACTCCAAAAACTGTGAGAAGTATAGTTTTAGAGACCCTGACTTTTTAGGCAAGGTTTAAATATATGGAATTCTTTCTTTAGGTATCTTTCTGTTGATTTCCTTAGATGATATGAGGGTAGAAAGAGATGGATCTTTGGGACATTTTTGGAGCTTAATACAAAGAAAGAACACCTATAAACTTGAGTTACGGTAGAAGAAAAAAAATGTTTTTTTCCAGTGCTGAAGCACTGTTGTAATTTATCAACTTGTTAACTTCAACTAATACCATTAAAGGTAACAAGGTTTTTTGGTCTGTTTCATTATATAAGCTGGGGGTGGCTGCCTCTTTTAACAAGTAGTCCTACATGCAGACTCTCTGTGTGCTGCCAGCTACAATGAAATTCAAATCTGGTGATCTGTGATAAACTAGCGGAGAAAGTGGTGTCATTTATAGTCACAGATTTCTGGTGGTTCCCTCATCTGCTCTGCTCCTTCCCTGTGCTGTGGTACCGTAGCTGTTTGTGCCGTGGCTCCGTAGCAACCTGGATCAAGAAATTCATCCGACTGAAAACAGCTTTCCAGCCCCTTCCTGCTCTGCATCTGGTTTGCACTGAGGCTGTGAGAGCATTGCTATGGGACAATCCACAACGTGAGGAAAGGAGCTGTTTAAAACAGCCTTGCTGTGAAGAGAGCTGTGAAAAACCAAAGCTGAAGTCTTGTTTCTAAACACACTGTCTGTCATGGATCATGTACCTTCTTTTACTGTAGTGTATTTTCCCATGGAAACCTCAGCCAACTTGCCAAAGTTTTGTAAAAACAGAGAGTGGAGCTTTAGAAACCAGAAAGTTAATTCTGAGAAAAATATTCCTTCTACAGCTCTTGAAAATGTGTTTTGTAGAACATGTTTGGAGTCATGTGCTCCCAGACACTGTTTGGGCTTATACCTCAGAAGTCTGCATCAGAAAAAGAATTATGCAGTGAAAGTATGTGTGCTGCAGCTGGCTGTTAGCTACATACACTGGGGTAAAAGCTAAGCAGTTTGTATTTTTTTAATGCTGATTCTAACCTGAGAAAGAAATAACTGAGTAGGTCCTCTTTTACAGGTACGCTTTTGGTCTTTGTAGTTTCTCTCCGCAGCCTTTTTTAAGACAAAAAGCAAAGCAGATTGCAAGATATTATTGTGCCCCTTCTAAAGGGTTTACAAGACAAGACTGAAGTGCCATGTTTCTTTGTTCAAACCCAAGTGCAGCCCTAGTTCTGTTTGACAGGCTGTGTTCCATTTTAATAGAAATACATGAAAAAGGACAGTGCTTTTAGCAAATCCAGTACAGATTGCTGCTGAGCGTGTCGCTGGGGAGCAGGTTGCAGTTTGTGCCCTGTTGCGGTCCACCTGTATGGCATCAGTTTCATCTCACCAGAGAGATGTCAGTGAAGATACAAATGTAGGAGGTAGAAAATCCTGCTTGAGCAGTAACTTCTTTGACCGTGAGTGTCCTTTCGCTGCTGTAATTTGCTACCCCAGCCTATAAAAAAATGCTCAGCAGTGCAATTTAGACAAATAGTGCTGTGCCCATGCAGTGCATGCACCCTGGTGAAAGGACAGCCTAAGTTGTTCTCTGCCTTTGGAGGTCTATAGAGAAAAGTTTCTGGTTTTTATCTTGGCTTTTCCAGAGAAGTCAGGTTTACCTTCCTACTCCCTATCCCCTCACCCCCTCTCAGATTTATTTGAAACTAGCAGACGCCATCAGAGATTCAGACACGGGGAATGGTGATGCCTGGTGGGGGATGGAGGAGAGAAGCTGGAAGTGGTGTCCCAGCGAGGGAGTCCCAGCAGCTGCTGCCAAGCCTTTCGGCACACCTTTTGGTCTGCCTGCGCATAGCTCTGCCCCACGACAGCCTAGGCTCTTGGAGAGAGGCCACCGAGAGAATTAGGTGAATAGTCTCCCACTGTTGTTTTCTTTCTCTCTTTACAGCACTTTGGAAGGGTACTATGTTGATGACGCCCTGCAAGGCCAGGGAATCTACACTTACGAGGACGGAGTGGTCCTTCATGGCACATACGTGGATGGAGAGCTAAATGGACCAGCCCAGGAGTATGACAGTGACGGGCGGCTGATATTCAAAGGGCAGTATAAAGACAACATTCGACATGGAGTTTGTTGGATTTATTACCCGGTAAGCCTCACCACCTGCTTGCTTTATTGCAGAATAGTACCATTATGTATCTTTCTTTTCTTCCCAGCTGAAACAAATATCCACCATGACCCAGCTATCCAAAAGTAAGCACACAAAAACTTGGGTGGAAGTTTTGTGCGTTCTGATTTTGGGTAATCCAACATACGGTTAAACCTTTTCAGTGTTGAACGTTTGCCCCCATCTTCCAGGGGACTCAACCCGTTTGAAGTGCGTTTGTGTGTCTCTCCTTAGAAGAGACACATAAATACTTTTTTTTAATTCCTATTCAGCCTTACACAACACTCCAGACTCGAACCTTTGAATCTTTACCTTGTGCTGAGGTGGGGGAATCATCTGCATGTCATTAAGCTGCTGGTCAAAACCCGATCTATTTCTATGCTACATGTTGCACACACTTTAGTTTAAGGTTTGTTTCAAATGCTCACCGTTGTCTGTTCATTTTATTTACTGTTTTTTTGCTATTGCCATTAAGCATGTGTTAGAATTAACAAATGCTTGGTGTACGCTGTCAAAGTTTTTCAGTACTGTTGTATAAAATACACAGCTGACCCTTCAGATCATATGTCTCCTGTTTCATCTTCCAGCTGACAAAGTGTTGCTGTACCTTCTGGAAATGTGGATATTTAGAAGTTGTTTATCATTATCATCTTGCCAGACTAAAGGATACAAGGTGTTTCAAAAAAAACCTTTGCCATGGAAGGAATTGTTTATGCATGGTTCTGTGCATGATGCTATGTGCACAAAGTTTTACCCAAACTTAAGGTTTGCTGTTCCTCACTACGGTATCTTTGAAGTTCTTTCATCCTTGGAGTTGAACAAAACGGTGCCGCTCGGAAACAGAGTCTGTGCACAGTGATCCATAGCTAAACCAGTCTGTTTCCACACCAGACCTGCTGGTTTTGCTCCAGGGCGTTATTTGAAGATGTTTCCTTGTTCTTTTTGAGATAAACACCTGAAGTTGTTAGACCTGTGCTGATCTGTGCATCTCATTCTGCAATTCTGTAAATAGACCTAACCAGAGTTGCAGGCAAATCACAGATGGCAAAGCCCAGGGCTAAAATGTGTGATGCTTACAGAGGAAAAGTGTTGCTGATGATGGCTTTCATCAAGTACCACCTGACATCATACAGTGCTGGTGACAGAGAAACTCTCCAGTTGACAGCAAATCTTCTTCTTTTCTTTTTTTTTTTAATAGACTCAAGTCTTTTGATATACCATGAATTAGTAGTGAGCAAGGCAGCATTTTAATTTTTTCTTTTCTCCAGCACAGTATCATCCTAAGAAAAACTCTAACAAACTTTGTATATGGCTTTGGGCCTTGGTTCACAGACTGTTCACATAAAAAAAAAATTGTGAATTGAAGCTCAGTATTTGTGTCATATGGAAGGAAAGACCTTGGGTTTTGCCTATTTCAAACAACACAGAAAACCCCGTTAATTTATTTTATCAGTTTTATCCTGACTGGAATGACTTCACCCAGCTTCTTCATTTGTCTGTTTCTCACTCATTTTCATGATCTCACATCTGAACTTACCGTAGCTTAGATCGGTGCTTTATAAAGTTGGGAAAAATATTTTTCACTTACTGAAGACAGTAAAGTATAACTAAGTTGGCCACCTGTTCTTTCTTGCCCCTGCTTTCAGGATGGAGGCAGCCTTGTGGGAGAAGTCAACGAAGAAGGAGAGATGACCGGAGAGAAAATAGCCTATGTGTACCCTGATGGAAAGACTGCATATTCTGGAAGGTTCATAGATGGAGAAATGATAGAAGCAAAACTGGCCACTCTGACATCTGTAGAGGATGGGAAACCTCAGTTTGAAGTAGTACCAGGCAGTAAGTTCAGCTGACACAGAAACTTGTGTTCTCGCTACCGGCTTTTCGATGCAAACAGCCTGGTTTCTATGATGTTCCCCAGACATTCTAAAGGCTGGCTGCCATGAGACAATAAGTCTATTAGTGAGAAGTTCTTTTTCTAAATTATAAAGTTAGACAGAAAGGCACGTGGAGCAATTCCTTTGTCCTGGGAACAAGCGGGAAGTGACCCGTGTGGTGGTGCTGCTGAATTGTGTTTCATAACCCTTCTCCTGCGTGCTCATGGGCACAGTCCTGCTCCTCTCACACACACCATTGCCCTCTGTGCCAGCGTGAAAACCTGCTAAACCGTGTTAATGCTGGCCCACTCAGGCTTTGTTTTGTTAGTAAAATAACTGGAAGTGGAGAGGGAGGCTGTGGTTTGGTTGTAGCTCTTTCAGCTGGGTTTGTGCAAGTGAACGTTAGCACTGTGAATATTCTGGCATCTGCATTATGGGGCTGAAAGGGCACAGAGACTGGAATTAGTGAAGCAGATTCAGTTGTTGTGTAGTGGTCTTGTTCACCAGCACCCTTCAGTCTGTTCAGTGCTGCTGACAGAAACTGGCTATGCAATGGTTAGGGTTGGGGTGGTGCCTTCAACCCACGTGGCCAGTGCTCCTTCTCCAGGGCAGTGGTGGCTTGGGCCTGTAGTTCTGGAGTGGTTTTGTTGCTTCGAGGTGTATGTGATATTTTGAAGGTGAGTGGATTAAGCTGCAGGCAGGCCCATGAGTAATAAGCAGGAACTACACTAAAACATTCACTATTTTGCCAGCAAAGATTGTCTCGCTCGATACGAAATAAGAAGCAGCAAATGCACGTGACTTTTTATTTTTTAAATCTCTCAGTTGCAATAGCAAGTCAAAATGTACCTTAAAACATATCTTCTGAGAGGGTAGGGTTGTGCTTTGTAAGGAGGATTGAATTACACTCTAGAGGAAGCTGCCTTCAGCCAGAACCAGATCTTGGGCACCAGGGACAATGGCCTTTTATCAGACTTCTTAATATTGTGATTTGGGGTTGTTTTTTTCCCCATCTTATTTCCACCTGCATCTTGACCTGTCTCCCAGACAGTCCTCTGGTAGTTGGTTGGAGAGGGTTGTAAGGATATAATTAGAGCTGTACCACTTACAGTTGCTTATTAATGACAGGAAATAAAGGACTCTAGCAAGTGTACTGTGTGATTACTGAACATTATCTTCTGGCTGAAGTCTCTTCAGGATTTGGATTAGAAAATGTTTCATGTTTGAAGTAGTCCAAGATTTTTTACAATTAATGTGTTATTGAATATACTATTTCAAATTTTGCTTTACAGTTTTCATTAGAGACTCTGGGAGGGTCACTTTTGAAGGACTGTCCAGTCTTTCTTTAAAAGTTGGTAGTTTGAAGACTGTGTATGTATCACCTTTTTGTGATAATACAGCTCCTGTAGTATGCTGAGGGGGAAAAATAATCAAGAAACAGTCACTGAAGACCTTTTACAGGTGCAGTTCTGTTTAATACCTGGTTTTGGAAGCATAATATTTATTTGTTGCAGTCATTAAAATTTAATTTTTCAATGTCTTGATTAAGTTAAGGGTTGCATGCTTTCAGTGCTGCTAATTAGTTTATTTCCTTTGTCGATTTCTGGTTTTTTTAGGCCCAGTATACAGTTTTGACAAATCTACTTCATCCTGCATTTCTACAAATGCACTTCTTCCTGATCCTTACGAGTCAGAGAGGTAGGCTTTTTTTCTTCTCCCCCTTTTCAATATTGTCCATGTTTCTTTGCTATTACGTATTTAGGGTCTAATTTTGCAAACTTTTTCTCATTTAAAATTAAAAAGAAAAGCATGTAAGGGTTTGTGAAATGGAACCTGTTACTGCACATCAGTCAGCGTTCCATTTGATTGAATTTCTTTCTGATTTGCACAATAAAGTTTCATTCTAGTGGATAGAACACAGCAATACTTTTAAAGAGATTAAACTAGGATAATTGCTTAGCGTTTCAAAGCCATGTTCAGTAAAGTCCTGGGCTCCACTAATAGCCCACATCTACAACAATCTGAGCAAAAAAGTACACTGTTCCCTATTTCCCAGATGTGGAACTAGCTTCAGGTTGCAGTGCTCTGCATTCAACACGTCTTGCTGGCTGACACGCGTTGCACAAAGTTTTCTCCCCTCCCTACAGATGTCACAAAGTGGCCAGAGTAAATCGTCGAGCTGGAGGAAAGTGAGATGCTGTTGGTGACAACCCTGTAATGTCAAAACATGTTCCTCAGCAATTGCCTCGTTGTAGTCAGTCAGTAATAGCTCTTCCATGGCTATCCACTGTTACACTTTTTACCTAGACTTTTGAGAGACCTTGCTCTGTAGATACCTTGATTCTAGTCCTTTTCTGTTACTCTGAAATATCTAAATAAGTGATTAGAGAAATGCTTGCATTAATTTGCTTGAAAATCTAGGGCTTCAACTTGAAAACGCTAGCTCATCTGTGCGTGTACACACCAGTAACCTGAGCTTAGTGGGGATCTCTGGGATTGTGGTGTGTTATTAAGGGTGTTCCTGAGCTGAAGCCATCATTGAGGAGTAACAATAGATCAGCACTTCAATAGTTTGAAATTTTTTTTTTTTTTATAAAGTCAGCCCCTGCTTCCCACCAAACCTCCATTTTGCCAAAGTAGAGAGAATGTACGGAAGAGAGGAAGGAGAAGGAGTTTGAGGTTTTGAATTCTTATTATTAGTTTTATTATTATATTGAAGTATTAGTTTTTATGCTAGCAGTGTTCTGATGATAATTCTTGAAAATGAAAACTGTAGCCAGTCACTAATTCCGCACCCTTTTCCCCCTGCAGGGTGTATGTTGATGTCTCTCTCATTTCCAGTGCTGGAGAAGGATTATTTTCCAAAATAGCAGCAGAAGCCAGTACGGTTATGTCCTTTTACAACGGAGTGCGAATTACACACCAGGAGGTAAAGGAGAGAAAAAAGTCAGTCTGAATTTTCATTGCTCCTTCTGAAATCTTATAATAGGATTTTACATCCACCCCTTTTACTCCCTTAAAATTGAATATGATTGAGTTTAATTGAAAGAAAGTGCATGTTCACCTATGTATGTATTAAAAAAGTGGTGGTTGTTTTTGTTGTTTTTTTTTTAAATTACTTACGTGCAGAAATAGCTTTAGCTGCATGTTTTGAATGTTTGCTTTCAAACTGCTGACAAAGCTGACCCTTCCACACACACACTGGATTTTTGCCTCGCAAACTAGGTAGACAGCAGAGACTGGACCCTCAACGGAAATACAATATCCCTGGATGACGAAACAGTCATAGACGTGCCAGAGCCCTACAACCATGCCGCCAAGTACTGTGCCTCACTGGGGCACAAGGCCAACCATTCTTTCACTCCTAACTGCATCTACGACCCGTAAGTAGTCCTGTGTTTCGGACAGCTGCAGCCCCACAGTCCGGGCTCACAGGGTATTTCTGGGCAGCTGAATGAGGAGAAGTTGGTGGGGCTGGGAGTAACTGGTGCAGGCACTGAAGGAGTTCTCGCTTGGGCTGAGCTGGAAACTGGCTGGCATTGCGGGTGCTTGATGTCTCTGGGGCTTAGACCATGGAGTATCTTGAAGTTTGCAACTGTGTTGATTTTGTCATGAACTTTAGGAGCTGCCTCTTGACTCAAAAATACATAAGCACAGCTCTGTAAATCCTAGCTTGGTTAGGACTGAACCCTATTTGCTGAACGACAGGTGCCTGACCAGCACCATCAAATGTGCAGTCATTTCTGAAACCCCAAAAATAAGCATCTCGCTGCTCTGCAGTTGATGCAGAGCACTAGGAAACTTTTGATGTGTACATATGCTCAGGGATATAAATATTTTCATACCAATGTATAAATGAACAAACCTGTAGAGATACATAGGTAGAAAATAGTTTTCCTTCATTAAATAATCCAGTTCCTTGTACTGGGGGACCCTGGGAGAAGATGTGCAGAAGTATGTTATGTGATGTATGTGTGATGATGTGATATTACTCTGAAGTGTGAGTGACTGCTGAAAGTATAAAAGGGACTAACAGAGTCTGTGGATTGACAGCTAAGCCTAGCAAAGGTGTTTTATTCTTGCCTAGGTTTGTTCATCCTCGTTTCGGGCCTATCAAGTGTATCCGTACCATCAGGGCCGTGGAGAAGGATGAAGAATTGACAGTGGCTTACGGATACGATCACAACCCCGTTGGGCAGAACGGGCCGGAAGCACCCGAGTGGTACCAGCTGGAACTGAAAGCTTTCCAGGCTGCCCAGCAAAAGTGAAATGGGAGCTCCTTCTCCGTTCAGCAAACTGAAATAGAAACTTGGATCTATGCACTACCTTTATACTGAAAACTGGACAGCCAGGGATTGTTCATGCTGTTGCATCATAACTTTGCATTCTGTGTTACGAGATAAGTTTCTTGCATACTAACTAGGTTTGACTGTGTTACTCATAGCAGATTTAAAATTAGCTAGTGTTGCACCAGTCTTATCTGGAGAAATTATTTAATATTCTATACGAGACGTGATATTCTTTGGTAGCTTCTGCTTTAGCACCATATGCAAAGATGCCAAAAGACTAGACAGAAAACTAAACTGGGTATATCGTTCACTTTTAGTCGGCAGACTTAGTGTTGCGCTCGATCTGCCTAGGCATTATTGTGCAACTGCATTTTGCATATATGCCACTTGTGCTGATAACAGTAATATTTTGATATTCTCTAAATAGTAGCATAATTTTGCCTTTTTAAACCTTTGATCTGAATCTTGCAATAGAGCAGTTTATTTATTAGCATATAGGAGGCTGGGTTTTAACTCCCCTTTCCTCTTGTCTGAACGTTGTTCTTTCTACAAATCCTCTTTTGCAGGAGAAAATCCTTTCTAACTAGTGGAAAGGCTTGTGTGTGTATGTGAGAGTGCTGTGTGTTGGTCTCTGTGGCTCTT
Organism: Tetrax tetrax; assembly: GCA_009806455.1. Lineage (NCBI taxonomy): Eukaryota > Metazoa > Chordata > Aves > Otidiformes > Otididae > Tetrax > Tetrax tetrax. Next base: position 353,599 of record WHYT01016548.1, read on the forward strand.
TAAATAGTATAGCAACATGTCCAAACCTAATATTTATCTAGCCTTTCCGGCTGGCTTATTTTATTTAATTTATGATTATGACACGCAAATGAAGCTGTTCTTTGCATGAAGATTTTCTGAAAGGAGAAAACGGGTACGCTTTTTGAAGGACTTTCAGAAGCAGGCGTTCTGGCAGGCAAGCACATTACTTGCATTAGTGTCCATGAGTTGGTTTCTGTCTTTCACCTGTTACAGCGACCAGTTCTCAAGACAGAAATTCTAGCGATGAAGATGCGTGCATCTCGCAGGAATTCTCGTACAGGAGGTGTATGTATCTGAGGGCAGGCTGTAGAACTTGGTTAAGGAGAGCTGTATCTTTTGTATGTGTTCAGTTGACAGAGAATATAGCCTTGTAGCCGACTTTTAGTAGTACTGGTTTAAGACACAGTAAATTTAATATAGTGTGAGATACCAAAATAAGATTTAAAAAAAAAAAAAAAAGATATGAAAAGATTGTTTTTGAAAGACAAACAATGAATGTAAAAACATCACTCACTGTTCATATTTAGAAACAGCAGTCAATCCATAGCTTTGTTGCAGCCAACAGTGGGGGCTTGTGAATATTCATCTGCAGGGCTGTGTTCTGGGGTTTTTCAGGGACAGGGAAATTGTTGTGCATTTTTTTTCAGATACTGTACTGGTCTTGCCTAATGCTGTATAAGAGAGAAATAATGTATCATGTCGGTCTGGATACTGGAGCCCTTCTGGGACTCTGATGCTCTCTTTCGGGTTTAGCAGCTTAGGAAAAACTCAAATGCATTTGCAATGCTTTCTTTAAATGTTTGTAGTTTTAAAAAGCTTGTATATATGTAACATAAATGGGAAATCAGACCTACCTTTCTATCAGAACACGTTTTGGTTGGTTGCTTAAAGGTGTCTGGCTGGCTGGGGAGCTAGACACGGAGAGTGCGTTGAGTTGGTACCTGCAAGTGGAAGGATGAGGTTGCTGTTCTGTGCAGTCGGAGAATCCTTGCTTTGGTACCTCTGCAAAGTTAGCAATTATTAATAAGAACCTCTCTACCTTGAGGCTCTGTTTAGTCCGTGACTGATCACAAACCTTTTCCAGCACCTCACCATTTAAGCCTGCACTAAAGCTACTCTGTGCATATTCTGGGGGGCGGGGGGGGTGGACACAAGTAGGCTCAGGGCTTTTTGACACTCTTCCAGCAGTGATCTGAATGTGAGCTTTGACACTACCCATCTCCTCGCGCTGGGGACTCAGGCCGCAGCTCCGCTTCTCGTCCAACGCAGGTGGCTGGCAGAGGTGACAGCTCAGGGACTCGGCTGAGCGTGCAGAGACTGAACTGAGCCTCACAGGTGAGGGAGAGTTGTCAAACACCGATTGGCAGCACGGCTTCAGCAGGTGAACCTCAAAATGAAATACACATCTTGATCTTTCCCTACCTGCCCACAGGTCATTATTTTAGATCATTGCTGTTCCAGCCATTTGCGGGAAAGCGTGCCTCTCTGGTAGGAAGCTGTTGTGTGCATCTTGTGGATTATTCTGCCAGGATCATGAAGTTTGTAAAGTTGAGGCTTGTGTTTAAGTGCAGGGAAGAGGAGAGGGAAGATATGTGACTGAACCCTGCTATGAATGGATGGTGACTCCTTCCTCAGTCTTGATGACCTGCTTTGCACTGCTGGCCCACTAGAGAATCGTGCTTAAAATGTTCTGATCTCTAGAGCTCCTTTGGCTTCATTCTTGGTCAGGCTCTGATTCCTCTGCTATCTCCTCTTCATGTGGAGCTGCTTATGTTTTAATAGATTTGTCAGTCTTCATATTGGCTGATTTTTTGAGATAAATACAAAAAGATAGGTGCTCTTTGCGCATCAGGTTTGAAGGTTGCATCCTAAAATAGGGAAATCCGAGGTATGCTCTGTTTCCTCAAAAGCCATTAATTTGGTGACAGTCAAGCAGATTCTCTTGCTCTTGTGCATGCTTGTAGCCTAGTAGTGTGCCACAGCTGTGGCTATCGTCTCTGTTAGCTCTACTGTCCTTTTTCTCTCTGCTCTGTTAAAATCTATTGGTCCTCCTATAGATCTCTTCTTTGGTGACCAACCTTCTATAAAAGTTGTGATTATAAAGCTGCTTTGGCTTGATTCAGGACCAAGCCTTTTAATTCTTCTTTGTTTTCTTTTTCTTTGTGGTCTGTCAGAGTGGAGATGGTTGGGATGGTTTTTACTACTGGGCAGCGAAAGGGCTCAGTGTGTCCTTCAGAGGTTTTTGAGAGGTGTGCGTTGGCAACCACAGGTTCAAACACAGGTTAGTTACAGAACTCCAAATAATGCCTTAACTTGGTCAACGTATTGCAGCTCAGCTTCTGGGGCTCACTGGATAGCGAGGACAGCTTAGCAAACCGATTTATCCGCAGTAACACAGGACTTACACCAAAACATGGTTTTAGTTTGGAGCAGAGGAAGCAGTCATTTTGCAGAGCAATCCATCTGAGTCTGGTGAATGCAGCTGACTATTTGTGAATATGCAATAAGTAAAGAAGCTCCACTTCTCAGAGTCTGGCCAAAGACCTGTCCTGTCAGCACAGAAACTGGAAGAAGAGCTGATGCCTGTCAGCTGAGCCTCGGCGAGCAGCTGGCTCTCAGCATACCCGTTGTGATTAAAGAGTGGCATAAAAGAACCTGGAATTGCTGCTTTTTTTCAGGTACGGATCAATTCCCAACATCTGCCTTTGGTCTGCAGTGCTGCAGGTGGCTCCTCTGTGATGGGAGGGTTGTTACCTGAGCTCCTTTATGAGAAGGAGCCTATAGCAGCCTGCATTAGAAGCTGCTGATTGTCTCTTTAAAAAAAAAAAAAAATCTTAAATGGATCTTCCTGCCACGGCAGCCCTATGTTTTGTCACCAAGAATACAGAAGCTTAGTTTTCTGGAGAAGGGGTTCATCCTGGAGACAAGAGAGCATGAGAAGTTACATCTGAGAGCTTCCTGCTGCTGGGTCACTCCTCTGGATAAGAGGGAAAAGGGCTTAGGCCTAGGGGGGGGTGTCTCAAGTTGAGTCTCGTGCTACAATTTTACTTTTGGGGATCTGCTAAAATACCTGATTTTCCTCCACAAATCTGAAAAGGCTTTTATGCCTTTTTTTTTTTTTGGTAGCAATTTTAAAAACCTCAACCTATATAAATACAAATAAATCTTAACTGTTGAAAAAGTCAAAGGAAATGTATGGATGTGGCTCTTCAGCAATCGGAGCGAGAGCTGGGACAGCTTTGTGACTTCTTCCACAGTTGCACCCATACCCACTGGGATGGCCCGTGCTTTTCCCCACAGGCAGCTGCTGGGAGACTGGTGCAGGTTTGGAGACCTTTGGGGGGCCGTGCTGGGCCTCGCGAGGAGCTAGCTGCGTGTTTCAGGAGTGGCTAGGTCGCCTTAGCGCAGCCGTTTCGGACGTTCCAGAGACCTCTAGGATTTCTGTCCTTTCACTCCATTTGATACTCTTTTTGAAAATGCTGCCGTTGCGATGAGGTAACGAGTTGCACAGAGCCGGTTATCTGCTGCTTCGTTTTCCTCTGGCACAGCAGAATGGCTGGAGCTGTGGGTGCCTGAGGAATTCACCTCCAAGCACTTAAAAAAAAAAAAAAAATTTGCTTTCAAAATAATGTTGCGGAAGTGTCTCCTTATATGCTGGGGTGCTGCATTAGACGCCTCTTCCTCACGTACACCGCGCTGTCGTGTGCTGAGAGCATTTGGGCGAGGAACGCAGGCGTGGGAGCAGCTTTACCGGTGGGTGTGGGTGGGCTTCATGCTCACCTGCAGCCCTGGGGAGAGCTTCTTCCTTTTGCTTTGTGTACTGGAAACATGAGAACTATATTTTTGGACAAAGCATTTCTAAGCGGTCTTATAAGGGATTTTATTTTTTTTAAGAAAAAAGGTGCAAGATTGAGTGCATGTTTACTTGCCCCAGATCAAAGGTTTTGAACACTAAGGTCACTATCTGTTGAATGGACCCTCCTCTTGGCGCTCTTCTGTCTTCAGGCACTTGAAGCTCCTGCCCTCTTTTCTCTACCAGTTTTACTGTAACTACTACTTTTTTTTTTTTTTTTCCAGGAGAAATATATATACAAAAATTCTAAGCAATTAAATATTCAAGCCATAAAATCATGAGTGTGGGAAGACCCTCTTCACAAATTTTAGCATATTTGTATGTCAAATGATGTTTGTATGAAATATTTTCATGGTAGAATGAATATTAAAAAAAAAAAAGTTCCAGTAAGATCTAAACCAAATTTAAAAGGATGTCTTTTTGTAACATGCAAGTGTAATTGATTACCTATAAGTACATCAATTTTTTTTTTTTTTTTTTTAAGGGGAGATGCAACAAATGATCTTTACAGTTACAAATGGTCGTTTCTGCTATTTGGGAAAGTATTTATGCAGCATCACACTCGGCTGTCATAAATAATTGCAATAGCAAGGCCAGTCACATCTTCAGGACATACCTCTCAGCTTGTCCCTGTACAAACGGACCCATCCCTCCTTTCTGCAGATTTCCTCCTAGAAAACCTTTCCTACTGTACTGAATTTAACTCTTGAGCTCAGATCCAGACTAAAATTGTGTATTACTTAACAGTTTCTGCTGGGCCTTCTGCTATTTTAATACTCTTTAGCCCATAATTACTGGGTGTCTCTGTTCTGAAGAACTAAGTGCTAAAGAATAATCCTTGGGGTAAGCTTATACGTGTGTTAACAGTTAACCCCGGAGTATTTAACTTGTATACAGTACTTGATAGGTGTTTTATGACATTTGTACTCGAACTATGAGCCTTACTGAACATCTGTAGGTTTATTCATGACTTTTAAAAATGGATAACTCTAAGAAAGATGTTTACATGAATGATGATTGCCCTTCCTTTGACGTTATGAATGAGGTTTTTATAGTGTGCTTGGGTGTATGTGCAAGGAAGTAAGAAAAATGTTTCTGGGGAAAAATAGACTTGACAAACATTTGTAATAAGTGAATTTTAAAGATTGCTTTAATTGCGCTACGAAGGCAATGCAGATATTAAAATATTCAACAGAACTGTCGTCTCTCCTTGTTCTTTGTGTGTCATGTGTTTGGGCATCCTCTGGTCTCTCGCCCTTGCTTGTGTCCTGTGTGGTTGCTTTGCAGCCAGGGTTGTTGCTGATGCCTGGGAGCAGGATTTGGCGCACAGTTTGCACACTTTCAGACCACGTTATAGTCATAGTGAACGAGCAGCAGAACGCTCCTGACACCACTGCCATGGTTTTGTTATTCACCGCTGCTTTTGTTATTCACTCCTCTCTTCTCAATGCACGTAACACAGGCTTTAGTTGTGCTGTGGTATGGAAGAACATTCTGCCTGTGTGTGACAAAGTGTCTTTAACAGCTGTATTTTAAAGCATGTGAGTGTGCACGCGTGTGTTTTTTCCCTTGCAGCAGGAAGGCATGGCAGCAAGCAGCAGCAGTGCTTTCTGGGCAGGTAACCTGTTGCTTTCTCTCCCAATTCTCTGTATGCATCCCGCTGGGTGAGTGGTGAGGAAAGCGGCAGCATTTTGGTCCCTGCCTTGCCTTCCTCAGGGCCTTGGTGATCTTACCTTCCTCTGTGACCTCTGCAATGGCTGTGGTACCTCACAGCTGCTTGTGCCTGTGTGCGGGTGTCGGTGTGTAAGGGCTCTGCTGTCCCCTCTCTGCGAGGTCGGAGAAGGGACTTGTTTGGCCTTGGTGTTGGCCATTGACCCTCCACCATGCTAAAGCTGAAAGGATAAGTGCTGTGTGGAAGAGGACACTTGGGTTGTGGATGCTGCCTGTGTTCCCGTCCTGGCTGGGCGTTACCGTCCTTTCCTTGCACTGTGAGGAGCTGTGAACTTATTTCAGAGAACCAGAGACTGGTTTGGGTTGGAAGGGACCTTTAAAGGCGATCTGGTCCAACCCCCCTGCAAGGAGCAGGGACATCTCCAACCAGATCAGGTTGCTCAGAGCCCCGTCCAACCTGGCCTTGAATGTTTCCAGGGATGGGACATCCACCACCTCTCTGGGCAACCTGTGCCAGTGCTCCACCACCCTCACAGGGAAGAATTTCTTCCTTACGTCCAATCTCAACCCCCCCTCGTCCACTTTAAAGCCGCCCCCCCTTGTCCTACCCCTGCCCTGAGAGCTAGCTGACCCACGGCTCGATTCCTCGGCGGCGGTGAGCGGGCAGCCGGGCTTTAACGCGGCGGCGTTGGGGCCGGCACCCACCTCCCGCCGCACCGGAGGGGGCCGGGCCGGGCCGCGGGCGGCGGCTCCCGTCACGGCAGCGCCTTTCCCAACCCCTTCGGTTTCTTTTCGCACGGGTTCGCAACACATTTTTTTTTTTTTTTTTTTTTTTTCCCCC
>WHYT01016548.1:385020-411297 GCA_009806455.1 Tetrax tetrax
AGGCAGCAGCGAGTCGGAAGGACCGAAAGGGGTTAGGGTGCCTCGCGGGGAGCGGGGAAATATGGCGCTGCCTGAAGAATCGGTTCACAAACTCCCCAAGGGTGTCAGGCTCGGAGGAGGGTAAGGACGTGGACGTGGAGTTTAAGCACTGCCCACCAGCAAATAAATTTTTAAAAGCGTTTAACACGTACACTGGAAGGCGGGCTGCGGTAACTGAGGGAATGCTTGCCCGAAGGGTGGCTCTCTGGCCTGCAAAGCGGTGGCTGAGGCAGGATTCCCAAGGCTGTGCTCTTAATAACGGCTGTTGGGAGTCCTCCTCTTCATCCCGGCGCGCGGGCCCTCGGCCTCCTGCAAATAAATCATCCTTGGGTCGTTGAGAACTGCGGAGACTTCAACGGATGGCTTGAAAAACATAACACTAATCAGTCAAGTGTTTTCAAGATAATGTCCAAATTTTCCAAAACTGAGGCACCTGGAGAAAAAATTTAAGTATGACTATGAGAGCAAGAACTTAAAACAGACAGGAGGGAGAGGAACTACAGAGTAACTGTTGTGTGGTTGAAGGATAGTGCTTTGAGCAGCCTGCCACTGCTCATATATAAAAACAATAGGCTAGATTCAATTAAAAAATACACAATACTCCGAGTTCAGAGCAAACTCCCGTTACAGTGCCCGCCTCAGTTCTTGTTATTCCCTTTCCCCCTCCCTTGGCCCAAGCTAATGGAAGATTGTCACCCTGTCATCCTCTTCTGGGACAAGATGCCTTCATTTGTGCTGTCAAATTCGCTCAAAGAAGAGGAGTAATTTTGTTCCAGTGTGAAAGTAAGATTAAAGGAAGGCAAGGAGGTTGTGCCACACTGGAGTTTTTACTGTCCTTTCTAGATTGCTCCTTTCTGCAGCCAGAATGTGAAATGCGTTTGGCTGAGGAGAGTTATGATTAGATCTGAGCTCATCAGCAGCTCTGAACATTTATTTCGACGACTGAGACTCCTTAGATGCCAGACTCAACACACCATCTAGTGGCTGATGGCATTCTGAGTCATTAGATTTTCATCGCTAATTTTACACTGACACCCCCAACACCTTGCCTGTGAATTTGCCCCTCAATACTGTCAACAGCCACCCCAGTTTCTGTTTGGTTAGCCCTAAGACAGGCAGGACCACCTTCACGGGGATGCTCTGGAAGACAGCTGGCCCCTGAAAGAAGGGACCTGAAGTAAATACCTTCTGAGAGTCAACATCTGCTAACACTTCCCGTTGGAGGGTGACTGTCCGAGGGGAATCCAGCTTCTGAAAGCCCTTCTCTGGCGAGGGCTGGGCAGTGTTTAAATATTGTCCCAGATGTGGATGACGAATAAAGATTTTGCTCAGGGGTTCTGGGTACAGAAAGTAAAGTGCTCTTTACTTAAAGAGTAGAGTACACTTTGCTTAAAAGAATGCACAGTTGTTCCAAGGGTCAAAATAAGGTCCTAAGAGCAGTTAATGAAGCTTCTCATTTGCTTAAGGTTTCTTGGTGGTACTCAATATTTGCCTGCTTTTCTTGCAGCGGCTTGCTTTAGCTTGAGCTAGTAAAAGCGTATGTGGGAGTTTTAACTGTCCTTTTTGAACTTCCCTGTTACTCCAGGCAAGAGACTTCTTCACCAGCCTTAACGAATCAGTAAGAAATCAGTGATCTGGCACGAGGCGACTTCACCCATCCCACCCACTCTGCCTTTCTGCAGTAAAGCTGTCCTTCCAGAGCAGGAGTTTTGGGGGAAGGTGGCTTCCCATCGAGAGGACAGCAGTCACTGCCTCTGTTCTGCATTTGGTGGCCAGATGCCACCACCCCTCCAAATTGTGGTAAGACAGAGATGGAAAGGTCAGTTAATTTAAATGGGCAGACATGTGTGAACTTCATCATTTCAACCAGAATTCCAAAGCCGTGTAGAGATTGCTTAAATCTCTAAATTGTCTACAGTTTGTCAAAACTGAATTTTTTCATGGGAATGTATTTCCAGTGACTAAAATTTTCACAGGAAAGTGTTCTGTGATTCAAAATGTCATGTCTGGTCAGACCCAGAGCGGGAAAGTAAGAATAGGTGATGGCTAAAATGCATCAGATCTGGAAAATCTAGTTTCAGTTTTCAGTCCCATCACGGAGACTTGACCCAGGGTCTCACACACTGGGTGAATGTCCCAGTGACAGAGCAGCTGGCTCCCTCTGTCTCCTCATGGAAACGCTCTGTTCCACACAGTCTGCCAGCTGGACCAGAGCTCCCAAGATCCCGTTCCATGGAACAGCAAGCAGCACACGCACCATTTCAAATCCAGTTCAGGCTGATACCTGTCACACAGTGATCAACAGTAAGTTGCTTAAAGTATACCACAACACTATAGAGTTCTCTTTTTGAATTATCGTTATTTTGCAGTGCCTACATAAGAACAGCTTACACATACAGTTAATAGATTGAAGGATTTTTAGATCAATCCATGCAGCTCTTACACAGAAATTCTCACTATGGTTAAGTCAGAAGCACACTGAACTAGGTGACTCTTGCTTTTTAAGCATAAAAAAAAAATTAACTTGTATGACCTTGAGCTCCAAAGAGGACTGAAAAGTCATTAAACAGTGAAAGTTATCGGTACTTGTTAAAATTGTGTTCCAGCTTGCTTTGTAGGAAACATTCACTCTAGTATTTGAATGGGATTCGTGCATCTTCTGTTATGGCTTCTTCTCCCTGTGAAGGGTTTGATCAACAGGTGTACAGGAGTTATTCTGAAGTAAAAAAAAAAATAAAAAATATTATCACTAAAGCCTTGTCTTTTAATTCTACAGCAAGGTGAAGTGTCCAAAATGCTGTCCTGTAATTGATGCCCCAGCAGCTCTGATCCACAGTAACTGAGGTATTCTGTGTTCACTGCGTTTTTCTACCTCAGGATATTTCATGCCACTTGGTTGCCCTGGGGTGAAGTACGCAGCCCTTTTTCCAGCAGAGAATGCCAGTCCTGAACAAAATGGTGCCAGGTTACAATGTTTTCCAAATATAAGCTAGAATAGCACTTTCCAAAATTCTGAGAGATATTTTCAGTGCTACTGGAAAGAGGTCATGGCAGGGCGGATGCAGCCACCTGGTTAGCCCCGCAGCAGGTGGAACCCTGGAAATCCCCACGACCAAAGTCCTCCTCTCTCTGGCAAATACAGGGCCGTGGCCAAAGAAAGATGGAAGTACAGCATTTCTCTGCAAATTATCTATAAAGAGAAGGAGGATCATACAGTTTCTTGGAAGTAGGATACAAGGCCTCTTAATTAGGGATGGGTTTAAAAAAATGATGGCTGATGCAATAACTCCTATGCAGGGCAATCTCAGGAGAATTTTGTGGACTTAAGTTACCTCTACGTGAGCTACTGGAGCGTAGTACTGGAAATTCCATCACTTCTGATATCTCTGTAGGGTTAAAGGTGTTGGTTAGAACATTACTTTTCATCCAGCAGCAGACTGTTTCTGGATGTCCCTTTCTAATGTATTTGGAGGCTAGCAAATCTAGTTGAATTTATTTATAGTAGCAGAATAAACTAAAAATACTTTTTGCTACATAAGCATTTGAAAAATCTTCTTGTTTTCTTCTTTTGCAAGGACAAGTGCTTTTAATATGCTATTTTGATGTGTTCAGTGAATGAATGTACAAAAGCCCAAGTTCACAGTTATTTTTATTTGGCAGATGTAGAAGTTTCTAAGGAAGGGGATTCTGAAAATAGTTGCAAGTCTCTGGACTTGCTCAGCATTTCAAGAATAGTTATTTCTGTCTTCCCTTGAAGGCGTATTTTAACTTGTCAGTCTCATGAAAATGCAAACTGTGCAATATCTAAAAATTATGTCTACTGGGTTTTAAATTAAGGAAAAAAATAGGAAAAAAGTGTAAGCCCGTCTCCTGTCGCTTGTTATTTTCTGAAGGGATCAAAAAGTTTCGAGGTGTGTCCTTTTTGATCCTGGTAGTTTAATGACAGGCAGTTTAAAAATGCTTTTAATGTTTCTACAGAGATACCGTACCTCTGACTTCTGAATTCCTCTGGGGGCTTTGTCCTTTTGTGCAAGGCCTGGTGTCCTTCATTTTTGCAGGAAAAGTCCTGTGGTTTTACAAGGAAAAGTTCCGCTCTTGCAAGACTTGACTCTGCAAGTATAAGAAGAGTTTGACCTCCCATTAACATGTTCCTTAATGGTAAAATAGATGGCAGAAATGTTGCCACAACAAAGGGCAGGTTTTAGGAGATAGGATTTAAGGACCCTGTATGTCAGGTTCTTAAAGCAGACTGAAGAAGCGAGTATTAACATACGCTGTTGAAATGACAAAGCCAAATGTCTCATCTGTCTTTGCACTGAAATAAAGTTTTGACACGGCTGCTTTTACTGCCAGTCACTGGAATGTGACTTTCTCATTCACTTCCATGCCCTTGGTCTTGTCGAAACTATAAAATTAAAAGCTTTAAGGAAGATAAAAGAATTTGTCTTGTGCTTGGATTTTATTCTCATTGTGTGCCTGATGAGAAACTGGGGCTTTAATGTTCAGATCGGTGTCTGTTTCAGGTTGTCTGGATGATAATAACAGGCCTTGTCCACCGGACATAACATTATAGTCATTTTTTCTGACAGAAACCTTACATCCCCTGCTGTGAGAATCCCCTGCCAAACATGGGCAGAGGAAAACTGGACCTTTAGTGCTAAAGGCAGCATCTGCAACTGTGTGACTGATAGTTTGGTAGGAGCACCCGCTTGACATCCGTGCTTGTAGGAACTGGAATGGCTGCAGGATTGTGTCCTCAGTGCTTGAAACACTGCCTGGCCGTTTGGGTCTGTACAGACATATAATGTCGTGCGCTCCTGGATGACAGTGACTGAAATCACAAGCCATTTGGCCTGTCTACATAGTTGAGGTGAGTCATTTCTGTGTCAAGAGCTTATCACTGAAACACAGGCCCTCCCCACGTCCCAAACCTGTACCTCCACTGCCTGTGCATCCCTGCTCCAGTGCTGGGCATGCCCTCTGCCTCCTTGGGCTGACTCACCCCAGGGGGATCAGAAAACCTCACGGGGTGCGTCTTGACAGCAGAGGTGCACACAGCACCAGTGGACAGCAAAGCTATTCTGGAGGGTTTTGATCTTGCAAGGGTGCGTTAAACCAAAAGCCGTGTCCCCGCTTTCTCTCTCCCTGCAATTGTATGCGCTGTGCTCCGGGGCTTTCTGCATGTCCCAAAGCAGCACTGCAGAAAGGTTCAGCAAATGTCACAAAGCTTCTATATTTACCTGCCTGCACCATGGCCTCCAATAAATCATTCCCGGGCAGCAAACGGAACCAGTTGTACTGTGCTCTGCCAACGATTTGCCCACGGGTGTAAGTTCCAGATTTAGGACCTTGAGGCCCATGACTTTGATATGAGGATGTATTGTGCTTTTTTTTTTTGTTTTGGCAGCAGGTTTTTCTTCAAATAGTATGATGTCAGAGCGGGGTTTTGTTACTTATTTCTGTGAGAATATGCTTTCCTCCTCCTTTTCCCAGTGTCTCATTTGCTATCAAGGGCATAGTCCTACTCCTGTTTTAATGAAGATATTATATAAAAAAATTCCCATTTATGAACCAAACTTGGAACTGTTTCCGTTTCAGTTGCTTTTGGTAAATCCCAGTTACCTCAGCAACATCAGTTTTGTTTTCAGCAAGAATAATATAGGGGATTCCAATAATATCAGCGTTACCTTTATAAATAGCAAACCTTCCTCTACTCTCCTCCTGTTCCCCAAAACCTTGCAATTAGCATTGGTCGTTGGTTTCTGTGCAGAGGCTGGAAAGACCCAGTGGGCTGTGATGAATACCTTGGCTCTTTACCAGTTCCATGGTTCCACAGCTGTGCTGAAATACCGCTCCAAGGACCTCTCTCCTCTGAAAGAACATCGGTCTTCATGGTGCTAGCCACACAGATCTGCTTTTTAAGAGGGCTACGTATGAAAGGACATTAGAAAACAAATGCTGTGATGTATTTGTGCTGTTTTAAAAACTATGATCTCACAAGGAAGAGTAACTTTATATATAGAAAAAAAAAAACACAGAACAAAACGGAGGGAGCTCATGCATCTGATAGTATTGTTAACACAGGAATGAAGCAAAAGCTGTATTTTCCCAGGCGTTTGCTAAGAACTCCCTTCTGCTATCAGATCTTTAAGTTTCTTACTCAGCTCAGAGTTCCTACTTGTATTTATTCCAGTGGCAGCGGTTTTCCTTTTGCCCTTTCTTCAAATTTAGCAACAGCCTGTGCCTCCAGACGCAAGACTCGCAGCCCTGCACTCAGATTGCGTTGCTTCCTCGGTTTTAACCTAGCTGCGGCGCAAGGTTTTGCTTCATCCCCTTCCCTCTCAGGGTTTTATGTAAGGGTAAATTTAGGTCACCACACATTATTCATGCAGTATGCATACAATTTATGTATCTGTCAATAATTTATAAAAGGTAGGATGGCTTCACTCTTAGTTGTCCTTTTCAATGCGACAAAGCCTGAAGATTTGGTGTGCTCTGAAGTTGTTCATTCATATTTTTGTCTGAAAATCAGTGTTTCGCATCCTGTTATGCTCTCTGCTGGTGGAGATTTTCCCTTACCCACACATACTGCCTTGTGCAGTGATTCTAGCTCACCTCTGTCAAGGGCATCACCCCCGGGAGGCAGATCTCCAGCAACTCGAGCGGCAGAGGCAGCTGGAGGAAGAAGAGATCAGTTGCTCAGCAGTCCCGGTCACCTAAACTCTTCGCTAGTCTGCGTGGCGTTCCCGGCACCCTCTCTGTCTGTAGCTGTGGAAAACACAGAATAAAACCATGAGAAAAGACAGTGGTAATCAGAGACTGAACAAGACTTGCTCTCCCCCGCCTCCCCGTGATTCACGCTAACCTCACCGGCTAGCGTGGGCTTTTGAAACACGGTCGTGTGTTGGGGCTGGCAAAAAAGGCAGAAGAATACACAGGGGCTTTACCCAGTTTAAAAGCGCTTCGAGGTCACCTAGTCAGGGAGAAAAAGCTAAGCAAAGCCAGACTGCCTGAAAAAGAGAATTTATTTCCCTGAGAGCAAGAGGAGTAAAAATTGTGTTTTCTTTATCCCCATTTACTTTCTGTATTTTAGTTCGGAGCATCAGGGAATTTGGGGAAGAGGTGATAGGGTAGGGGTCAGGCCCGCTGTGTTTGAGCTATTGCACGGGGAAGATTTCAGAGAGGTGAGGTGGCTCACAGGACAGCCTGTGGTGCCGCTGAACATAACACACGGCGGTATAAAGAAGTCTCTGCCCCGTTTTGCCAAACAGTATAAAAATCTAGTTGAAGAGGTGTAACCACCCTCCACCATCAGGGTGCTGCAATATCAAACAAGATAAAGGACGCGTGGTGGAAAGATGCTCATCAGGGGACAAAATAGGAGTTCAAAAGCACAAACAAGTTTAGCCTGCAATAAAGATTGTTTTCACAGCTCAAACACAGAAAATATTTTCCAGTTAAATTTCGCTAAGACCTTTATTGATATTGCAAGTGAAGTGAGATGCATAGTTATGAACATTTGGCGATTCCTCTGAGAGAAAAAAAAAAAAAGCTTGAAATGCATGATGTAAACAGCCAGAAGCAAACATTTTCATAAAACTTCGGAAAAATGCTTGTAGATGAAAAAAAATGCAAGAAAAAATAGCAGATAATTAATAAAAACAACTTAATATGTTATGAGGAATATCTGGTTTTAAGTTTCATATTTTTGCGATAAAATCATACAAAGTATTCCCAGTGAAGCAGAGCTGTTCCTGCTCTCAGGCGGATAAGATACCTCTCTGCTGCTCTTAGAAGAATGGAGCGATGGCTCTTGGTTTTGAGAAATTCATGAGAAAATGCCAAACAGTGCAAGGTCCTGAAAAAGCCCTCACAAACCACGACGTGTACCCACTTTCCATGAAGTGCCAGTCTTCCTGCACAAATCACTCAACAGCCCCATCTTTGCTCACGCTTTACTCCCCCCTAAATACAAAGCATTTGCACATCCCTTGGGTTACCTGCTTGGAGGCAAAATGGGAATAAAGCAGCAGCCGTGTCCGGTCTTGGGGTACCGCTGACTGCTTCATCTACAGCACAGCTAAGTTGTGGGCGAAGCGGGATTCCTCCTTCCCCTGCTTCACAACAGCTTAGGCGTTGCAGAAGTCACGCAATCTAAAAAGAACATTACTTTTGTATGTGCTATTAAAAAAAAAAAAAAAAAAAAAAAAAAAAAAAAAAAAGACAAGCAGAACACTGCTTTGCCCACTGTACAATGACTCGACGGGTTGTTTTTTCTTTGTTTTTAGAACAGTATTTATTCACCTCCAGCAGCATCTGCTGAGTTTTGATAGCTGCAGGAAGGGGACTCGACAGGCAATGATTGTGCATCCCTGCAGTGCTCAGAGGGACAGTGACTGCAGAGAAGTGTTGTCTTCTGCTGCTGCATATGGGACCTTCAGAAGCATTTCCAGAAGTGTAATGACAAGGTAGGAAGATCCTTCATACCTGATGGAGAGGTACTGACGAAAAGTTGGTCCTGACAGATTTACGCAGATGAAATAACATATGGACTGCCAGGCTACCTCGGCTCCTCGTAAATCTGCGCTGTAAGTCCTCTTGTAGCTAACCGTGACGCGCTGTTCCCAGAAATGGAAGGGTGAAGTTTAAAAGTATTAAAAGTTCAAGGCAGGCAGTTATCCAGTGTGAATGACCCTCCTCTCTCACAGAAGAAAAATGAACTTACTGAGGATGTTGATAAGGAAGGGACGCTGTTTTTTAGGGCGTGCTGGTTTTTAATAGGGCACACTGCACAAAGCAACCTTTACTGCAACAAGCTCCCCTTTCACATCCAAGGGGGAGTGAATATGAGGATATCGCTGTAATCACTGCAGCATCTCACCCTCTTCACTCCCCCAGGCACGTGTAACAAAATACAGACCCTGCAAATTGCCAGAGCCCTTTGTGCTCACTGCAGACAGCACTAATCAGAACTGTTACTCCTTACACTGTAGATAATTTTTTTTCCCCAGGTAATCTTAACTGTCAAGTTCACAAAACACTACGGGTTGTTATAATAAATGCTATGTCAGCTGCTAGCTAGTTACTTTTGCTCCAGTTTGTCAGCATTACTGTATTATTTTGTCTGCTGACTGGTTAAAACCACAAAACATCCGGGGATGCTGGGTCAGGAAAGCTTTGTGGGCTTATGGGTGGCGAAGAGAAGGCTACTGAGATTTGTTATTTTTCCCTTAAAACCAGATCTGAGGAAAATAGCAAATGCTTCTTCATTTAGCTTGCTTTTTATTCAATCCTTTAATAAGAGCATTTCCCAAATCCCCATATTGGGTCTTTGTAGCCTGAAAGAGCAAAGGATTTTTTAATATGTACTTACAATTAGCTTGTAGGGTAGGAAAGACAGCTCCCTGCCAAGGTGGTTCTTTTCCAGCCCAACTCCAAAGGGAGTCACATCCTTTCCCTACGGATCTTTCTCCCTTTTGCAAGACCCACACTCCAATTTACAACCCATCAGTGTGAAAGGAGATGATCAGGAATTAAGGGGACCATTTATTACAAAGCTGGTAGGCATCTAAGGAGGATGCTGAACCCTACAAGGAAACACTAGCACTCATTTACAAACAGAACTCAGCATTTTTATTCATTGATTGACTTCTGGCCAGTTTTGATATTTGCTACCACCAGAGAAGAGCGTAAAAACACAGTACAACATTGTTAACCAGTTAGGAAGGCTGGGAGGGAAAGCAAATCCCAGTACAATTGCAAGTAACTTGGTGGAATTTATCATTAAGTTGTTTTGTTTTTTTTTTTTTAACGGATCAGCAATGAAGCAATAAATAACGCTGCTGCACTGAACCAACAGGACTTTCACTAAGTTTGTGGTTTATTGCATTACAGTTTAAAACTAAACGTTATCCATCATCATACATTTGTTCACCAACCAGGTAAATGACACTTTTTCCTATGTTATATGCTAAATGGCTAAAATTGTGTAGTAGCTGACCTAGACTAGGACTAGTAAGAGGTAGATATTGAATGGGCAGTGCCAGGCAGAAATATTTTGTAAAAGTACTTTGTCTTTTGTTATGAACAGTTAGCAGATGTAACATTTTCAATTAAAACACAAACATCTTAGGAAAGCTATTCTAAGATGCTTTGGATTTTCTAGTAATATTTCTTTTGTAATATTCTTACAAACCCTTTGATATGGTCCCTTGTAAACTGGACAATCTTTGTCCTCCAAGTTTTCTGCCACAATTTACTTGAAGACCAACATACAAAGCTAGAATCTTTGTGAACATACTAGTATTTTCTTGTACCATTCTAGAAGTAACACACATTTACAGCTTCCTTGGCATGGGAAGACTGCATTTACAGTATTTACAGCCTCAGTAATCTTTCTAGTAATAAAAAAGCTATTTTATACTTAATTAAAATGGAATTTCTACTATGCTACCTCCTTATAACTCACTTCAGCCTCCTTTTGCCAAGCTGCTCTATCAATTGCTCCTTGCCATTCTCACTGCTGGCTGTATTCTCCTGGGAAGAAGAGTCTCTCCCCAAAAGAGGCATTAAAACTGGTGTTTGTAGACTGCAATTTTAATTTCTAGGAAATATAATCATGACATGACTGAGTTTTGTAGAAGTGTCTGCCCTTTGCTCCTTACAACATCCAAGAACAGTTCATAACCAGAATGCTCCTGGAAACAAGTGTCTTACCCCAAGCTCAACAACCATTTTCCTCCACCTGGAACTCGAGCCTACAGACTGCTCTGTTCCTTACTGATATAACTGTATAATTATGCTACATTTGCATTGTTTTCCTCCACAGAATCCCAAAGCAGTATGTTATCAGACAAGCTAACTCTTAACTCCCACATAGTTTGAGCTATTTTACATTACCACTTAGGTACAAACTACATTTTTAGAGCAAACTTTCTTAGGGGGAAAGATCTCAAAGCTAGCTAGCTATCCAGTAGAGAACACTTACAAAAACATTTTAAGTGATCACAAAAAGGGCAAAATAAAATCATTTTAATTCAGGTATATTGAGCTGGATTATTATATCAAGTGGTTTTGTTAGCATTAGTGGCACATGTTCAAAGCACAACTGTGGCGTATGGGTTGCTAGCACTGCAGGAACGATGGCACCATGGCTCAAACCCTCAAAGGCATAACCTTAGACAAAGATCTTAAGTTTTCTTATCTGAACTTGCTCACGTGATACTGAAGTTGTATTTGCGCCTCTAGTTTCTCAGGCCTGATCTTGCATCAGTGTCTTCTTTCTATAAAGACAATGACAATTCAGTCTGGCTGGAGAGTTAAGGTGCTACAGGGTCTCCTGTACAGCTGGAGCACCTCCAGACCTGCAAAAACAAACCAAAGCAAACACTAAAGGAAGATTTAATAGGCTAATTATACGTACCTCACCTAGCCCTAGAGAGCTCCCTGGGAAACTTGGAATTTTCTCCTCACGATAGGAGAAAAACTGAACAACAAGCTTCATTCTGTGTTCTGGCTGACACACTACACATCAGGACACAGTTCCTCCACTATGAACATGGAAGTCTTAAGACCTCTACTGAAAAAAACCCTCCATAACTGTAGAAGAATATAGAGGCTTTTAAGGCATTTAAGATGCAAATAAATAAAATGAGTTACTGAATAGATAATTTCCAGACTATTTCACCTGTTTGTTCACACATACCCTGTGTCTCAATGCTCTGGTCTCCAAATGGAAAAAGTGAATACGTCACCTATCACCTTGGGGCAAACAGCCACTTTCAGTTACTTAAATTTCAGTCCACTTCTGACTCTGGCATTACTTCATGCAATGTGCATTTGCACCACCTACAGTCTCTATCTAGGGAAACTTTGTTGTTGGAACATTTTTTCCCCCCTAAGATAGATATCCATGGCATAGGTCATCACCAGTGACTCCACTGATGGTGAAAACATCTTTCTGCAGTGAAAAATCAGGAAGAATCAAACCAAACCATGTCACTAGTAAGCCAACGTTCTAGGTCAGTCTGACCACGACTGCAATCCCTGCTCACGTGCTTTGGCAGCTGAGCACCAATTACCAGTTTTGGATCTCAGCACACAAAGGAAAGTTTTCACTGTAGCATGGCACTCTGTGCTACTACTTCGCAAGACTCATGGGACTGAATTGCAACTTCGTTTCCAGGTCTTAAAAAAAACTGTTCCTCAGAAGTTAGCATTACATCTAACAAGAGAGATGCAAAGATGATGGAATAACAATTCCTTTGCCAATTAAAGAATCATCTTCTTCAGGTAAACTCTTGACTTAGTTTCATTTCCTGGGACTGCAGTCTTCTGGAAGGGACTGAGGAACCTCTTTAATCCAAAGGCATTGTCTCTGAAGCACTATGGATGCATTTCTGGAAGGTTATGAAGAAACATCTTTGGGGAAAACGGAATAGATGCGTAGAGGCTTCTGGAAGGCCCACAGAAATATCCTTTCCCACTTGCATAATGAAAGATAACAAGTAACTTCCTGCTTTTGGTTCATCTATTTCAACACAAAAATAGGCAGTGAAAAAGTAAAGGAAATAATCCCATTTATAGGCAGCACCCAAAAACCAGAATTTGGGGAAAAAAAAAAATTGCTTGATGCAATTCACAATTGTTAAAAAGAGCGAGCACTCATCTGCCTCCAGCTAAGCATCAGAAGCCAAGAAGCAGCAATACTCGGGGGCAAGGCCAAAAGCTCATAGCTTGTGTAGGCAAGATTGAACCATCTTCAGTAGTTGCAGAAGACATGCAGTCCAAGTATCTCAGGCTGCGGAAGAGACTGAGAACTAGGCATAAATACCAGAGTCAATTAAAGGCTCTATGGGTATTCTAGTCCCTAAAAGCCCAGCAGATTAAATATACAAATATAGCAATACAACTTACATTTCTGACATGAACTACACTGCAAACATACACAACGATAGTCTAACCATGAAAAGAAAGTGGTGTTGAATACACAAGAAACCAACACCTGTTCTTCTGACAGCTAGAAAACTACAAACCCCAATAAGTCTTCCTGGATTTCTTAACGGTACATGTCAATCACTGAATTCCATGATGTGGAAGAGGAAGGCTGTGTATCCATGCGACAGATACTCTGTAACTGAACTCCTGCAGCAAAGAAGGCACTCACTTTATAAGCTGTAGTTTATTTTCTGCTCTGTTTTATACGATGAGCCTATAAAAAAAAAATTGAGCACTTATCTATATTATTAACACAGTAGACTTGTAGACTGAAGCTTGACTTGGTAAATAAAATTCAACATAACATTGATGGAACTTAAAAGCCAAGTAGTAAAGCATTCTGTGTTATAGGACTTCCCAGACATTCAGTATTTACATATAATGCATTTGCACTTTATACTCAACAACCACCCATCAGCAGTGACATTATTAGCATAACTGGACAGCACAGTAAGCCAACCCTGAGCTGCGCTCTAGTGAACCCATTCATTTTTGAAGTACAACAGAGATTGGTTTAAATATTCACACAATTGTTTTTCAAAACATTTTATTGCATTATATTTGGTACCTTATGTTTGACAAAGGAAATTACATCTGTAACTGCAGGAATAAGAAGCTGGTCTGTTATTGAAAAAAAATCTTGGGCCCCTTAAAAGTTACAAAGTCTTGGGCTTGCCTGAAACAACTGAGCAAGAAATATATTCTTAGAAATGTAGGGCTTCAAGTATTACAAACCTGTGACACTGTGGAAAAGTTCCAGAGGTATCTAAACTGCAGCACTTTTTTTTTTTTTCTGCATAACGTGAACAAGGCCTGCTGAGGTTTTAAACTATTAGTCTCTTGATCAGTCAAAATGGTAGTCAGGAGTTCTCCTCTTTGCAACTTCAAGCCATAGTATGTTCTCATTTTGTTTTCACTCTATGTGAAAAATGCATGCTATCTTTCTAATTAGTTGGTGCCACATCACAGTGCATAATTTTATTTGGTTCTTGCATTACAGTTTTAAAAAGTTTGGCCAACCTATGGCAATAGGTTCATCTCAAGAACAGTAATGGTGATTCTCCCCAGCCCACCCCCCAAGTTTAATTCAAAGAGAGATAGTTTCAACTGGTTCCTTCGGTTAAAAACTGTGGTGCAAGAACACCAAACTGATCGTGTACAGTGAATTTCAGAGACACAACAAGCTTATTGAACACACTATGTTTCTTAATTCTGCTTGATATCCGTATGTCCGAGCATCCACAACGCAACACGTATGTTGCAGGTTTCTCTGTATATTCTGATTCACATTGCATACTTCCTATGGACAGAATCATCCCCGTATCAAAATCAGTCAGATGCTAAAGCCCCATCAACTCTTTGTGCTCAGTGAAAGAATCCAGTGCTAAAACAGCATTTTTGCTGTCTGAGATAACAGTAATCTCACAAGACAAATTTAAGGTAATATTTCTGCCACACACCTGCTCTGAGAGCTATACGCCTCCAGATTTCATATAAATTAGTTTAAAAACATGGGTAGGTAGGTACGGAGAAGGAGTTTTTTTTTTTTTTTTTCTTCAATTTTAGCAGCTTTTAATTTTTAAGAAACCGAACAACCTATATCCAGTAATATGTTAGATATTTTATATATATACTTTGTCAGCAGGATAAAAAAAAGTAAAACTATTTGAAGGCAACATTTTTTTTTCCTTCTGTCCTCTGTGTAAGTTAGAACAATTCAGCAGGTGCGTGACAAAAATATTATACACCAGGTATGGTCCAATGTCATTTTTTTCCAATAAAGTTGTTCATATTTCATTGGCCAGTTCTTCAGGTTCTGCAGAACTATCTCCGTTAACTGTGATCTTCATATCCTCTTCATATCCAGGGGGCATGAAAGCCAAAGCATAAGGGAAAAGCTTATGACAATTTGCTCTGTAAGTTTCAGATGCTTCTTTACAGTCTCCAAGGCTACCGTCACATAAAGCTTCTAATACCTCCATACAAGTCTAATCAAAGAGAAAAATAAAGAGGTGTTATGGTTTTGTAAACATTCATTTGAACACTCACAAAGCAGACATAAAATACTACAAAGAAAACAAACTCCAAGTATTGTCTTCAGGTTTCTATCAGTATTAAACAAAAATTTTAAACTAGACACAGCGTGAAATACCAGTTTGGTCTGATTTGAAATAATGCAGTTTAAAAAGGGATTTAAAAACCAGCTAGAAATCTTGACTGAAAATGAAAACACTAATTTCTCACCTGTTCCTTATTTTCCTAAGAAAGTTTGATTCCTACTAGTTGGCAACCAAGAACCAGGCTTACTTGCAACTAAATGTGCCCTCCCCCCACCCCCTAATCTTGGGATACACTGAACATTTCAGGAATACATAACATGCACTTAAATTTTAGTGCTTGCAAATAAAAACAATTAATCTAGACTATATACTATACTTTCCTAATAGTGACTTTTGTGAATGTGCTTTCAGATAGAATTGGAAGAATTGTGGAATATAATTAAAATGTAAAAATAGCGTCAGCTGAATAACATAATTAGATGTGAAAACATGTCTGGTAGGAGGGGAAAAACCAACCAGCCAATTTTATATTTAAGGATACATGACTTACTGAAGTGTCTCTAACTAGTGAATCAAATCAAATCACTCAGGTATTATCACATCCTTCAGACATATCTGCAGTTTCATATGGATTTGTGTTCATGATTTAGAAAAGAAAAAGGAGATTTCCTGTTTTTTTAAACCTGCATTCCAAACACAAGAAACCAACCTACTAAGCTTCACTAAAGCCTGGCAGCATTTAAGATCTGTCCCAAGTCCTGTATGCTAGCATTAGCATAGTAAGCTAGTCTTTTTCCACTCCTCTGACATTTACTATAGCTTTTATTTGTTCTGTGGATTGAGATTAACTGCTCCGTCCTCCTGCTGTGGGGTTATGAAGTTCTCTTCAACAATCCCTTTCCCTCACATTAGCTCTTTGCGACACCAGCATCCACAGAAGACCAAATACATCTAGATTTATGCCTGCAACGTGCCCCGAGACAGCTGGTCTTTACTAAAATGAAATATAATGAATTCGATCTCTTTGCACACAAGAATGCCTTTCAGTGAATGTCTAGACTCCTTCGGATTCTCATTCTTTTTAGGGTACTTTGAATTTCCTCATCTAGAATTTCAGTAGAACTCCAACTCTTACTTTATGTTGGCACCAAGAATGCTGAAATTGAACTTTTCCAGTTTTATCACAATGCTGCATATATCATCTTTATACCCTGCTGAATCAGTAAACGCTTCTTGTAGTCCTACTGAGATAACACCTCGAAAGCAACCAAGCATTTTTTGTTACATTTTAATCTTTCCCCAGTCCAATTCCCAGAATCTCACTCTCAGGCAAAATCCACAGCTATGAGGCAAAAAGAAAGCTGTTGAAGGCAATTTAATTTTTGTTTTCTAAATCTATTCATAACCTATCTTAAGCACTTTGAGACTGCTCAAACAGTAACACACACAAAACACTCAAACAAGAAAACAGTTTATGAAAACTGCTAAAAATGTACTTGTTATATATAAATACATGAGTTAGCACCACATAACCAGATCAGCTAGAGAAAGGATCTGAATCTTTAACATTCTGAGCAAGTTTATAAATCGTGGCAAATTGTCTTTTCTTGTCTTTCCCCTCTCTTTTGTCAAAAAAATTGTGAACTTAAAATCCTGCCCAGTTACAGTTCTGTTGAACCCAGTATATTTCCAAAGGGATGTTTTTTGGAAAATGCTCATTTTTGCCCACAAAAAGAATAATTTTTCTAGAAAGTTCACAAATTTTACTTGCAACAGATCTAAAAAATTATTGAGTCCCAAGACATAAAGAGCACAAGAAAGAAATAAGTGCTAGAGGAACTGAGAGGAATGAAATGTCCGAAAGTTTCCACAGCCTGCCAAGGAATCTCTCTAATAATTAACTGTGCTAGGCACTCTCACACGGATGCCAAAGGAAACGCCTGACTGGGATACAGAAACAGTTTAGAAAAGACTAGAAAAAAAGAAAGGACATTTTATTCCTCCTCTGCTTTGACAGGTAATGGTCTGTCAGCGTGTGGTCATAGGAAGAAAAAATATGTTTATTAATTCTTTAGAAGAAACATATGAAGATACTAGAAAAAAAAAATTACCTTCTCTCAAATAGTCTGAATCGCAAGTCAGAACTGATAGCCTTCCCAGACGAAGGGGGGGGAGCTGGGAAAGGGGCATGGTGACAGTGGCACAGGGAGATTATTCTATGACCATCAAAATGGAGCAGAGTTTCAAAACTTGATAAGCTTTTTACTTAACTACATACTAAGGCCAAAATGTGCATTTGCACCTTTTATTAAAACTAAGATAATTCAGACAATTTGCAGGGGGATGAATATGGAAAGTATTCAGAGTCTGAGCCACTTTTAAGTCAATCTTGTTGTTGTGAACTGTCGCCTGTGTAACAGCTAAAGCTTGGACAGACTACAACCTTTTATTATTGGGGAGCTTTGGGACCTTTTGCCATGTGAATGCTTTTGTGTTTAATAAGTTTTCCCATTACCTGTGACAATAACACAGTTTCTGCTGCCAGCTATTTTCATATGACAGAACTAAATTAAGCTAAACACATGAAAAGGCCATTAAACATTTCAGTTCAGACAAACTCGATACCCCCTTTCTCTCACATGACAACCCAACCTCCTTACCACAAGACATGGTAATGGTTTCAGCTTCCTCTTACCTCCATAACTTGCATAAAGCTTCCATAGATATACCAGAAGTTGTTTACAATTTATAAGTTATCTGTTACCTGAAGATTTCTGTTAGTAAGGGATTCATCCAGGGTCATGGCCAGCTCCACTGCCCTTTTCTGACTGGAAGGATCTAAATAGTACATCATTTTGGCAGCTACGGGAGGAAAAATAAGCTTCATCACACAGTGGATGACCAAAACCATCTTATATACAAACATAAAATAGAGATAATATGACTAAGAGGGGATGCTGAACTCTACAGTAGTAGTTCAAAATGGAACCACTTGGAACATTAAAGCTTGACACCTGAGCAAGCAGAAGGGTAGCTTAGCTTTAACTTTACCCTTGAAGGCTAGGAAAAGCATTAAAACAAACAGGCATCAGGTATCCTGCAGGGTAGGGGCATTTTGCAGTGTACTGTGGAATCCCAGGCAGCAAAGATAACAAACCAGACCTGCTGTAACACACTACATTCCCTCCAGCACCGCCGCTCACATCTCCTTCACACAGAAACCAGGGCACAGAAGAGGTATGCACACAGGGCTCTTAGAATCATAGAATGGCTAGAGTTGGAAGGGACCTTCAAAGGTCATCTAGTCCAACCTCCCTGCAAGAAGCAGGGACATCCCTGACTAGATCAGGTTGCTCAGAGCCTCATCCAGCCTGGCCTTGAACATTTCCAGGAATGGGGCATCCACCACCTTTCTGGGCAACCTGTTCCAGTGCTCTACAACTCTCATCGCAAGAAATTTTTTCCTAATATCTAATCTAAAGCTACCTCCTTCTAATTTAAACCCATTACCCCTTGTCCTATCACAACAGGCCCTACTGAACAGCCTCTCCCCATCTTTCCTGTAGGCCCCCTTGAGGTATTGGAAGGCCGCTATCAGGTCTCCCCGGAGCCTCCTCTTCTCCAGGCTGAACAGCCCCAACTCTCTCAGCCTGTCCTCATAGGAGAGGTGCTCCAGCACTCTGATCATCTTCGTGGCCCTCCTCTGGACCTCCTCCAACTGGTCTTGTTATAGTATGGCATGAGGACACAGTTCCGAGTCCCACGGCGCAGGTGTAGTTGAAGGGACTTGATGCCAGAAAAGGTGCAAGGGCAAACTCACTGCTTTTTGTGTCCAGGTCTGAGCCCAGACCAAGTCACAACAGTCATGCCACTCTCCTGGGTGGTTTACATCCTGTTTTCCCATGTGGGACCGACTGTAATATGTGGTTGCTAACCAAGAGCTTTGGGCGTTACTTGGCCTGCTGAGCATGCGGTGCATTTCTCTGGGCAGCCCGCCTCTTCAAATACACGTATCAAAAAAACTTCGCAATTCAAAAATACTACTTCATATACCATGTCTCATACAAACTATTTCACAGATGCATTAAATACAGTTGCAGTCTTATTATACAATCAGCACGCAAACAGAAACAGGGCAGAGTGGTCAAAAAAATTTGTCTTTTCGCAGCATATAGAAGAAATTAAAGAAAACCACAGACAGCTTGGTGGTCATGTCACAAAAACTGAGAGAAGAAAAGCATTCCTGATGCAAAAAGGGATTTTTTTTTTTTACATCACCAGGGCTGATACTGTGATGCCACTGCTAGATAAGCACAGAAAATAGAGAAGCAGGGCAGAAAAAGGATAAAGGCAAAATACCTGATAACCTATGTGGTAGTGAGTCATAGTTCTTTTTAAGGAAAGCTTCGTTGAAGTTCTTTGGATTAGTTGCTCCAAAAAGTCGATTCATTTCTTGGTTTAACACTGTTCTAACTACATCAGGCAGATCCTTACTTTCAGACACTATTGAATCGGGGAAAAAAAGGGTTAGAGTTAAGCACATGTAGCCACAGTAAAATCTACTTTAATATTTGTTATGTTTACATCATTAATACAATTTTTAAAACCCCCGATCTCAAAGATGCATGAAATTCAGAACGGCAAATAACCGCACCTGGTTAGAAAAAGCTTAAATGTGACAGTTTTCTGACACTTAAAAAAACCAAAAGCCTTTTTACTCCAACACACTCTCCTCCTTACTGATGAAAGCCTATTAGGCTGAAAGATTGAGGTCACAGAAGTCTTCTTGAATGCATCTAGTCTGTAACCATCAACAGGAAGGGTGACCTTGGGGCAAGGGAAAGGAGAGAATCCTTCCAACCTTCTAACAAAAAGGCCATTATTCTAAGCCTTCTGCTGGCACACCGACACAGTTTGCCAGCAGAAAAGCCAGATTGTCATTCTGCAGTTTCCACTTCTTCACTCACTCTTTTTCAGGGGTTCACTATACAACTCACAGTCTTAAAGAGAATTACTAATACTTGTCACAATAACTGCTAAATCCAGTTGAAGTCATAACACACACACTTAATTTTGCATGAATCAGTTGTTTAAAAAGCTGTCT
Source organism: Tetrax tetrax (assembly GCA_009806455.1). Classification (NCBI taxonomy): domain Eukaryota; kingdom Metazoa; phylum Chordata; class Aves; order Otidiformes; family Otididae; genus Tetrax; species Tetrax tetrax. Next base: position 405,220 of record WHYT01016548.1, read on the forward strand.
AATACATGTATTAAGTATTTGTAATTAATTATGCTAACAGTCTATAAACTAAAAATCAATGACTGTATGTGGGCTAGGTATCATCTGGAAGCATGATATAGATCCATACCACTGCTGAAGAGATGAATCATACACTCATGAAGCCAAGGATGACTAGAATCAATAGCAAAGGCTCTCTTCACAGACTGAAGCATCAGAAGGAACTTCTCTGGAAAAGAAAGCGTTGGCAAGTTGTCAAAAACCTGTGGCTGGAACTCACTGCATTATGTTGCAAGAGTACTTAGTGTTTGAAATTAGAATGATCTGAAGAAATTAAAGCTGAAGGTACTGCAGCAGCCATTTTTTCTAACGTGTTTATTTCACCACTGAATTAGGCCTGTTAAAAACTAGTAAGCAAATTTGAACATAGCAAGTTCTTAAAGCATAATATTTAACTGATAGAAGAATTCACAAGTCAAGTGTTTCAAAAAACCGGTTCTCATTAGCAACTGTACACCACTTCTTTACAGTGTGTAGTTCTGTGAACTATAGATACAAACAAATAACTAGGGCAAATGCAAGCTGGGAGAATTAACTACAGTCTCATTGCTTATAGATTTAAACACAGCAAAGAAAGTGGATAATTACCAAATGTTCAAACTATGGTTCTTCACAGGCTGCTCATGGCTGGGCTGTTGGTCCAATGACAAGTTGTATGTCTTGACAGGGACTGACTTCTCATATCTCATCAATAATTTTTGCTTAAATGCAAATATAAATCTTTATGAACCGCAAATTGCTTTCGTTCATTAGTTTTCTCACCTACCTTTTCGAAAATAAATCTCGAAGGCAAAAAGATGTGTCTCTATTTTATTCTTCACTAAATTCTTCAGGGGTGTTAAAAATTTAATGGCTTCTTCCAAAGGTGCTTCAACCTACAGATTCAAGGAGGTGGCACACAACTAAGTCAAAGTTTAAACCTAGTAACTCTACAACAACAGAATTAGCTATTTCTGAGTCACATCAGAGAGTTACTCTCATAAAGGCAATACATAAGATGCTTACATCCTCTTCTGTTACAAATTTTGCATCTTTCACTCAATATTAGTATTTAAACTAAAAAATTGCTTTGTGATGCTTACAAGCCACATTTTCCTGCACAGATACAAGTCTTTGCCCTCTATCATGCATCAGTAGTAAACACAGCTGCAGCTGAACCTGCATTGTCATGGGCATCGGTTCCCCATTCCACTCTGCACACGTGGGCCTGAGACGCTGGTGAACGATGACTATTTTACAGCCATGACAAAGCCTGTTCATGTGAGCTTCAGACAGCTTCCCCAAATCTGTCAGGTCATGGCAACATTCCCAGCCAAGATACTAACAGCAAGCTTGAAGTAAACTAGATTTTGGCCATGGTCTCCAGGTCCTAGCTAGCATAATCCAGTAAACAGGCAGCTTTAACAAAAATTAATTCCGTGTGAAGATTCTTTACAGACAGATCTTTTGCATCTAGAGGTGAGGGATAATTTGAACAAGAACCGTCTGCTGTCCTTCAGATTTAAGTTTTTATGAACACATGCTACTCTCTTAAGAATCAGATACAAAATTTAATGGTTGTCTGTCAATAGCAATTTAGTAATGTTGAAGCATTACACTTCATTGCAAATAATTGAGTCAAAGACAATGATGGACACCTCATGGAGTTGTACTAACTGCATACTACAGCAGCTGTCATTAAAAAATACGTGCCGTTATGAGTTTGCATGCATCAGTCACAACTGTACACTTAAAACTATTTGGAACCTATAATAAAACAGATTTCAAAGCTATGCCTTTAATGCCAAAGCTACATATCCACCTAAGTATAGTGGCATTTCAGGAAAACTCTTTGCAAGTGATATCAGCTATGTCAGAAATGGCCTTCTGGCACTGGGAATCAGCTGAATTTACAAGTATCTATACAATGATTTTGAGATTAAATTTGGAATATAATTAGGGAAGATTTGCAAAAAAAATGCATTATATAGCTGCAACTATTCCCCATAATCTTGGGGACTGCCTAGATTTTCCTGGGATATCTCACGACATCCCTCTGCTCCAGAACCCAATCTCAGTACACGCCATTGTGACCAGTTCAGTCTTAACTAGCACTGCAGTTAGAGTGCTGCTTCTTGCAACCAGTGAGCAAAACACTGGGAATACCCACAATATTCTTAAACAACTAGTCCAGTTTTTGAAGTTACTTGCTTCCTGCTTACAGAGCAAAGTTTGCTGTCCCAGCCTTCAAATATTACGTCCCCAAGAATCAACAGTATTCATTATACGTGTAATGTGAAAAACACCAAATATCATATTGATCAGTACTTGGATACTATACTACTATTACTAGAAATTATTTTTTCCAGTCCATTTTTTTTTCATTCTTTCCCCACATTTATAAAATGTTTTTCTGCTCCTTACAGGTACAACTTTTAGCACAAGTGTAGTCTTCTGGGTCACCTCCTCTTCAGGCATATCTACAGTTCTTTATCTAGATCTCAAAAGCCATCTCAGTCTAGTCTACTGCTATTTCCAAACAGCTGCTTTATCCTTTCCCCACTGCCACTCATTCGAAGCAAATACAAATAAATGCTGTTAAAGCATTCACCGTTTCAACGTCTCCTCTTTCACAGGTTGTCTACATTTAATAAATAAAAAATTATTATGGGACATAAAGAGCGAATGATAATCACCTTACATACAGAATAGAAAGATTTCCATCCGATCAACTAGGAATAGGGCAAAATCAACAAGTTAGTGCAATATACACATGAAGATAATTCCCACCTGTAGCAAATGTTATGACTTCAATCACTGCCTTTGAGAACTAGGCACAAAAGCTGCAACTTCATCACATTACTGACTGTACACCCAACAAACTATCCCTTGAACTCTTTAAAAAAAAAATGCTGTCTGTGAAGAGAAGCCATAAAAAAACCCCAAACAAGTTATCTGAACAGCTTTCAAAATGTATGCGTCCTCACTGTAACTTTTCTAGAAATTTCATTAGTAAGCACCTTTGCCAGTTTCTCAGGGATAAGTTCTTCTTTCGGTCCTCCGATTTCTTCATCATCATCATCTTTCTTCTTTTTCTGATTCCTCTGTTGCTTCTCTTTCTCAGCATTCTTCTTCTCCTCCTCTAGCTGTGCTTTCTTCTGCGCTCTTCTCTGCTTATTTCGTAGCTTCTTTAGCTCCTTGTCAGACATATTTGCTGTACGCATGCAAAGGCAAAACCAGACAATGTTGATGTGTAATATTAACATTCTCAATCAGTTATCAGATACCATCATCTTTTTTAAACTGTATCTACCAGCTAGTAATGCTGCCATTGCATTTGAAAAATTTATTTACTGTCAATAGATTATTTTACAGTCTATGCTGCTGCTTCATAATTCACAAATTCCTTTGTGAAACCAGGGCCAGAAGAATTAGAATAGCATAACACAGTGAAGGTGGGACAAAATAATTAGTGCATTGACTCCACAAATCCAGTGCCAGGCGTAAAAGTGCACACCTTTACACACTGATTTATTCCTTAGGCTTTACACAACACAAGTTATGTTTAACACAGTCATTAAATGGTCTAACAAAAATAAGGTGAAACAGTCGCACTTTGGCACAGACAGTTCCAGCTTTGCTTTTAAAGCCCTACACACATCTTACATTTGATTCACATTCAGATCCTCTCCTCCCTCTAATTAAAGCATGGAGAATTAATTAAAAACACAGAGAATTAATTAAAAGCACATTAGAACATGGCTACAAGAAATTCTATTACACTTCTACTTGTCTTAATTTGAACCTGAAGTCACACAAAGGAACTGTGATATGAGATATTAAGAACTTGACAAATTCCCCTTGAAGGATTCAACAGCCTCTATTCACATCATTTTTGAGGTGGCCCAAGCCATAATCACTTAAGTTGCTCTCCAGAGATCAGAGGAAAAAAAAATACATTGATGGATTTAAACATTATTTTTATATCAGAAGCAAGAGATGATAAAATTTAAGTTGCTACCTAATCAAATTTTTGCACACCGATAAAATGCTTAGAAAGAGCTACCGCTAAGCACATCTGCTTCAATCTGTTATTTCATGGACCAACAGCAATGAGAATTCCATGTTTTCTCAGCCATTTAATACCACAAACATATTTTTACTTAAGAATTACAATTGCCACTATAAAACTCGACATTTTTCTGTAATAACCAAAATAAAAACAAGTATTAGTTCAACTTTCAGTAGAACATGTACTACATGCAGGCCAAGTTACCATTTGCTTACTTTGAGTTGACAAAACTCTTATTTTTGGCTACAGAGTTGACAACTAGCTGGATCTTCATAAAATATCCACTAATTAGCAAAACCGCTTATTTAATAGTCCTGAAAGTTGAATACCTGTATCAGCCTCGTGTTCTTTATTTTCATCTGTTAAGGGATTATCATGAAGTTTCAAATATATCTCTATGGCAATTCGTGCTGCTTTGAAGTAAAACGGATGTTGTCGAAGTACATCTTCTAGTTTTAACAAGTCCACATAAGACCTAAGGGTAATCTTCCTCATACAGTAAGTGTGAAAGTCAAACTGGTCATCCGTGATTTCTACAAAATGCTAACACAACATAAAACATAACATTATTCAGCAAGTATTAACAATCAGATACCAACCCTAACTTTTTAAATACATTCTCCCCAAAGGAAAAAAAAAACCCAGCCTGCTGTTTGAGAAATACATCCTGACCTTTAGAAATGTGGGTTAACAAAACCCTCCAAAAACAGTTGGTGAAAAGAACAGAAAGCATCTGAGCTCAGAACTAAACTTCACGATCTCTTAGCGTTAACTACCCTCTGACAATTTGCAGTTTAAGGGACAAAGGTTCTACATTCATTGTAATTAAACACTTGAATTGATCTTCTAGGAATTCTTCTACGTTTTTCAGTCAGAAGTATAACTTTCACTTCCATCAAATACTGTGGCAATGAATTGCACATGATCACATACAGTGTGAGACAGTATTTCCTTTTGTTCAAGATCTGCTTCCCTCATTGTCACCTGATGTCCCCTTGTTTTTGTTTGAGAAGCAGTGAAAAGTCATTCCCCTCTTCAACTTCTCCATGTACTTACGATCTCATACAATTTTATTCTAAACTCAGTTGTGGCTTGTCAAAGCTGAGATTAAAATAGTAAGCATGACAAGCTAATTGTAATCTCTTCATGGCACTTACATTACTAACACGTTTTTAAGGAGGTGTGATACTTGGATGTAAACAGAACAACAGATTTATATAATGGAAAAAAAGTACTACTTCTCTAGTCACTTAATTCCCAACACTGTCCTTTTAACTGCTGCTTCACACCACGGAAGTTTTTGCAGGACTGTCTATAATGGTTCCTGGATTTCTTTCCTGAGCAGCAGTAATTTATTAAAGACCTTTTACTAACTTAGGCATAGGCAAGTAATTCTTCTTGTCCCTCCTTCATCCAGTACACTGCTGACCATGACGTTTCACATATTCATTTTATCATTTTGTATTCAGACAGCGCAAGTGGCATCCTTGCACTACTCACTCCCTTTCTGTGATCGTTTATTGATGTATCAAACAATGGAGACCCTAAAGAGATGCCTTAATAACCTCCATGATAAACTCATTTTCTTGTAAAAGCTGATTGTTTGCTCCTACTCTGTTTTTCCAGCCATGGAGCAGCTATTAAATCCATGAGATCAACTGCCTTCCTTTTTTCTGAGATAATTTTGATCCCTTACGGTGTGAAGTATGATATCAAAAGTGTTTCTGAAACCCAGAACACATTTCATCAACTAAACTGTCTTAAGCATAACTAGCACCTCTAAAAGATTTAAGAGGCAGTGCTTTTTCTTACAAAAGCTTTGTTGATGGTTTCTGAATACAACGTTGTTTTTTTTTTTTCTGATCTTTACTACACCTTCACTCAATTATTCCAATAAAAAATTAAACATAGTGACTTACTTCCTTAAAAATGTTTTATGGGTTTTTTTTTTTTTTTTTTTTTTTTTTTTTGGGTGGCCTAACTCAGCT
>WHYT01016548.1:412318-429372 GCA_009806455.1 Tetrax tetrax
CTTTCTATAGCAGCATTTATATATTCTAGAGCCAAGGATGGCTGTCCAATTTTATCATAATGCTGAGCCAAATAATATTGGACCCAGAGTAAAGTGGTTGGAGGTTCCTCTTTACCATCATCTGGAGGGAGAAAAACGGAAGGAGTTATTTTGTTCAGTTTATTAAAACAGCATGCCAGAAGCAGAGTGCTATAAATACAGTCACTGAAGTTAATTTTGTCTATCAGGCTGCCAAAACAGACCCGGTAATGTTTTCAAACACCCGGGTCCAGGTACGTCCATTAACTTTTAAGTCTGTGTTCTGACAAGACCTGAGCATATACCGTTCCCTTCTCACACCGTGGTTTTAACGGAAAGGAAAAGTGAGCTAGTGGGTCAAAAGGGAGCTGCATCTCGTTCCAACTAGTCCCTTAATGCAGCTTAGTGCATAGTGCAGGGTTCTTATTTACAACTGCTTTAGAAGAAGGGGATAGAAAAGAGATGACCACATTTGTGGAACCAGCAAAACTTTTAGAACAAGTTACTAGATTTTGAGTACAGACTTTATATTTGACAGGCTAAATCCATTCTAAGAATGGCTATGGTTCAGTTCCATGTTAGTAGGGGGGGAAGGAAAAAAACCCATCATCTCAATTTCTTCACTCCTCACTGATTCCCTGCCTCTGAATGGTCACATAAAGCTTACCCCAGCCACTACTTCCACAAAGTATGCCAGTCTTAGCACTCACCATTTGGGTTAAATAACCTGCAGCTTCTTAGAGAGGTTTCATAACCTATCACGAGCTCTTCTATGATTGCCACCTACACATGCAAGACAAGAAAAAAAAAAAATCTGTGGGCAAGATGGTATTTTATTTTAACTTGAACTATTTGGAGTTAGCCAAACTAATTATTTTTGGTAACAGAATTCTGCAATATCCTGAATTACAATATGTAGGAGAACGCACTCCATCTCATGGCTCTTTTTAACAAATTAAGACCAAGTCTCTCTCAGTTAACACTTAAGATTTACTTAATTATAAGCTACATAAGTGTTTTACATTTACCAACTTGGCACAAGGCTCTGGATGCTTGTTCTTGCTTTCTTCTAGATATAGTAGGCCATAATGTACAACAGTGCAGATGGAGCGAGCACCAAAGAAAAATTTTTCTTCACCTCTAACGCATCACAGCTATGACAAAGATCATGTAAAAAGTGGGAGAAAAACCTACCTTCTCCTTGTCTTTATATAACGACCTCAAAGTATTGAAGACTGGTGGGCAACCTTTGCTGAAATTCATCCTTAGAAACTTGTCCAGACATTCCTTAAACTTTTCACCTTGAGAGGAAAAAGACCTGTTGATTTTGTTTTACCACACATTACTTGTCAATTGCACACTGTTTATGTTGTTAAAACATTAGTATCTAAGAAACACCAGTGTTGATCACTACCTGCTCAGCAAAAATGCACTTACCCGACAAAAAATTTAATGGTAATCTTCTTGGAACTAGTCCCCTTGGGTACTTAGTCCAGGCCTCTTCATAGATCTTTAGCCTCTCCATCATATTAGCTGGAACAGAATTTTATAGTTTACTTTTTCCTTCTTTTTTGGCAAGGAGGGAAGAGGGGGAGTGGAGTGATTTATATCTGGTTAAGAAAAGAATCAGAATATACAGCAACTAATGGCTCTATACTTCCTAAAGAACACCCATTTCCATTTTATTCTCTTTAAAACTGCTGTACTAAATGATCTCAGGTATTCAGCATCTCTCATCTTAAAAAGAGTTCCTGTCTTATCACTGTGCTAAAATCCTGAACAAAGAAAACTATTCAGGAGAATCATGCCCAGTTTTCCAAAACCGTTATTACCTACAACATAAAGCAACAGAGACAGTAAAAGAAAAATTCTAAATCAAAACTGTCTTCTAAAAAGTAATTATCTTCCTTCAACCACACACAAAAATTACTGCATTTTTTGTTGTTTTGGTTTTAGATAAGACAGTAACAAAAATACATGAAATACATCCAGCCTTTCTTAAAAAAAAAAAATAAAAATTTGACTATACGTACACACTGACTAAAAAGCAAAACTTAAATGAGGATGTTTTTAAACAATAGTTTCATCATTTGAAGTAATAAAAGGCTTTGATAAATATATAAATTCAAAATGTGCAGGAACACCTTATTTACTACAACATATCAAATCATTACCTGGTTTAAGTGCCTTTTCTAGGCCTTTGTAGTAGGCCCAGTTTTCAGGATTTCTTTCTTGCAGTCCTTTGTAGACCTCAACCGCTTCTTCAAGTCTGCCAAGCTGAAGCATGAGTTCTCCTGTGTGAAATCCAAGAAGTTTTAAATTAAGGTAACAGGATACTGAAGCAGTGTAATGTTAATCACTCTACAGCAAAAGATTAGATAATCCTTAACTCCACGTAGATTCTAATTTCTTAGAAAAAATTATCACAGTGGCATCACAAACTAGCTGGCAGATAAGCTTTTACTTTGACAATAGGTGCAATTACAATAAGGGTCTACAACTCAGCCAGTAACTCTTGAAACTTACTTGAAAATTTAATGTTAAAAGCAAGATGCACATAGTTTTTTTTCTCACTTACTGAAGTGACTGGTTACTTTAAGCGCAGTTTTTACTACAGAAGGCAATTAAAAGCAGTACACGGTATTTCATGTATATAGCATCTTGAATACCAAATTGAAATTGCAGAGCTGCAAATAAAAGAATGGTTCTTCAGTCTGGTATTTCATAAAACTAACTTCAATATTTTAAATCAAGCCGTTGATCCAATTAATGAATTTTCAAGATTCTGCAAGCAAGTTTCCTTTTAATCACACTTCATTACAAGATACAATTGTTAAAAGTAAAGTCTAGATCTAACAACTGTAGAGAGCACCTTTGCTGATGCTGGAGTTGGAACAAAAGTCAATTTCCCATTTCACAATGGGAAACCATATTTTACAAAGCTTTGCTATTGGCAAGTGTTAGGCACTAAATGATTACACACATTAGAGTGTCATTCTAGATCAAGGTAAGATTTTGTCATCCGGTTTCAAGAAGAAAACGCGAGTCAGCATTACCTCTCTTCTTCCCTATGTCATGCAACCAACACAATTTTGTCAAGAGATGCTGCTTTCAACAGATAGGATAACTTGAAGACTACATGCAGTATCTAATGCCAGAGAAAATATCAATAGTTCACTTGCTGAAAATGACAGAATCTGGAAAATAAACCTAAATTCTCTCTCTGAGGTGAAAGCTACAATTTTTATCTAATGGTTGCAAATGTCAATACTATTTTTAGTGTTTCTCAGTTGTACTTCATCCACCATGGGTTTTGCACACGCACTTAAAATTCGTAGACAACACTTATCAGGAAGCTTTTCTGCAGCAAGCACAGCATCTAAGCTAGACATACCAACACAATAGCAGCTGTGCCCAAAAAAATTAATCAGTTGTACCCTCTGAAAGTGCACAGACTGCAAGGAGTACTTCCATGTCTTTTTCTGGTAACTAGAAGGTTTTTGTGTTGTGTTCTGTCGTGGGGTTATTGGTTTGGGTTTTTTTGTGGGTTTTTGGGTTTGTGGGGTTTTTTTGTTTGGTTTTTTTTTTTTTGGGTGAAGTCTTATTTGAAAATCCTATTTCAGTACCAGTCTCGGACCTTCATCAAAAACAAAAAAAGTATTACATTGCTCTGTTATAATATTATACACTAGAATGATGGTAATACAATAACAGAACCATACACTGTAAAAGTGACCAAGTATAATAAAAAACCTTCTACTTCGCCAAAGATGACTCTGCCCTTTCAGCAAGTGGTCTCCTGTCAGGACTGCTACCAAAGCTTTACCAGCACAGGTCTGGGTACACTGCCCAAACAGAACCTCAGGACGCCAATTCAAGACTTTGTCCGAAACGCTCAGCGGCTCAAGTTTCAGAACAGTATGTCTGTACTCTGCTGATGTCTTATCAACCTGGGAGAAGAGTATGATAGGCACCAAATAGCTGCAAGACAAGCAGTTCTTCACCACAGCAGAATTAAATAAATTAATCTAAAACCAAGTTCCAAAAGATGGGAAAAAGCCGACAGTACAGGCATTCTGTTGTACACTATGCATTTAAATGTACCTTCAAAAAGTAATTACCTTTTGTTTCTTCAACAGCCAGTTTATCACAAATCTGCTTTTCATAGGTACAAAGATGCTCCAAGGCTTCTTTATAAAGTCCTGCCTCCCGGAGGACTTGATTTTGATAAAGCAGCAGTTCGCTGTACTCATAGTCCACTTTATCGGGTGACGTCTACATAGGAAAGCAAGACACATGAGAAAGTTCAGTCTTCTAAAATGCATTTGTGATTTATTTCATTTGATTAAAGAAACTGCATAAGATTATCACATCATGAAATGAAGCAGTGTTTTATTTTTGGCTTCAGCAGCAATCCATACAGGAATTTCATGTTTTCCTCTTACCTGCTGTGTCTTCCTAAATTCCTCTAAGATTTTTGCTGCCATTTCATAATCCTCCAGTAGATGGTACGCAATAGCATAACCAATCCATGAGGCTCGCTGTGCAGGTCGGAGTTGGAGCAACAGGTATCTTGTTTCCTGTAAAAAAGTAGCTACTAATTTTCCTGATTTTTTTTTTTTTAATTCTGATGCTCTATAGAATCCATTACACAATACTTTGTCTTCAGTAGTCTAATATTTAAAGAATGCCACTGAAAATCAGTTTTCTATATACAATTTTTTTTTTTTAACCAAAAGAAAGAATAAACTTTAAAACACTATGATGTTCTTGACTGAATTAAAAAAAAAAAAAACAAACCAAATCTACAAAATAACATACCACATCCAATTGAATACTGATGAGTCAGACTAACTTCGTTAACATAACACACGTGTTTTTCCTGTCTTTCTGCCTACGGACAGAACGCAACTGAGGATACTTCGGTTTGAGTTGCAGGAACATTTACTATATACTGATGCCTCAAATTCACCTTGAAATACATATGTATTAAATCATTACAAGTGTTGTTAGGGAAAATAGGTCATGGAAGTGCATCCCTATTCTTTGCCAAGAAGATAATTACAGATGGGAGATGCAATAGATTTGCTTGGTATTGTGCTGTTTTAATCTGAGGGAAAAGTTGTACTTGCTTTGTGTCAGATCCCTGAAAGGCATTTTCCAGTAATTTAAAATAAAGTAAAAAAAGTTACTACCTACCGAAAAAGCCCAGTCAGAAGTTAGGGTTAACAAAGAAGTAAAACTAGTTACAGCAGTTTGATCAGAATCAGGATCACATTATAAAGTTGGAGAGGGTGGAAGTTGAAGAGAAGGAAAAAACCTCACAATCTTATTTCCAGTTTTGAGAGCAAATTCACACTCTTCAGAAACTACCATATGATCAGTCATGAATACTGGCTTCTAAGCATGCTAACATTTAATGCTTAATGCATTCCATAACCATGTGTTATTCACGTGTTTAGTGATTATGCATTTGTATTCACATTTATCCAGAGGCCAAGAAAACATACACTTGCAAATTAATGTTGACACTTATGCTAATTTTTGGCTATCTTGTCTCAGCAAGAGAGGAGTCAAATTTCTAAGATACTAATATGAAAAAACCCAGTGATTAAGAAATGTCTTAACTCAGCAGTAAGTTCACTGAGGACCTATGTTAACTGATGGTTCCACACGACTCCGAGAACAAAACTTGTTCTTGGCATACTAATAACAACAGTAATTTGAAAAGGAAATAATCCATGAAGAGAACAACTAACAATGTGTTTTAACAACCAGTACTTCAAAGGTGCAAAGAAAACCTGAGAAGATGAAAATCTGACATAAAATATTATCCAAGGTCTCTCGGGTAAAAATATCAAAGATTTTTTTTTTTTTTTCCCCCCAGAGAAAAAGATATACCTTGTTACATCAGTGTACTTCAGCTGAAAACCAGTCAAGTTTCCAGGCACAAAAATGTAATTTAGGAGAAAATAAGGGGTTTTTAAAATATTAATTAATGTTTGAATTAGAAATACTTGGGATGTCCATTGCCATCTTTCCCTGGATGGCACAGTAAGAAACAAACAAATCTTTTATAGTCACTGTTCTGTCTGATCTTAAGTGAGCCACACACTGATCACGGGCAGCAACTACGACTCAGCCTGAACCACATAAACATCTCTGCAATAGGCATAGTAAACAGAAGCTGCTCCTTTTTAAGAAATAAAGATATTGGCAAGCTTGACATCAGCTTGCAATTCAAGAAGACAGAAAAAAAAAAAAATCTAACTACATTAGGAGTAGCATTTGTAGAGAAGACAATACAAAGTTTGTATTCTTCTTCACGGAAGTATCACAGCAGTGACACTACCGTGTCGTAACGGCTGGTTAGCATGGATCGTCTCACACAGCAAATACAGACAACGGATGCAAGGCAACAAGTGACCGGGTGCTGCGGTAACAGGCAGAAAGAAGGTTCCAATTTAAATTATCAAACTGCAATCAGCTTTACTACAAAATAAACAGAGGAAAACAAGATAGTAATCTAAACATTTTGAGTCTTAAATCAAGAAAGAGGAGGAATATTCAAGAGTTTTGATCCCCAATCCTACAGCTCACAGGAAATGTAAGGAAATATTTGGAACCAAAGAAGCTGTCACTTCCAAGAAGCTTCCCAGGTTGGCTGGGAAGCAAAAGATGATGTTTCACACAGCATACTGTTTGCTTTGTATTATTACTCACTGCCAAGGGAAAACTGGTGGCCACTGATTTAAAGAAAGAGGGATATATGGTAACAAGTTATTAAAAAATAAATTCCCTTGCCTGAATAGCAGTTGTCATCTGAACACATTGCCTTTTAACTGCAGGAATGCTTCGAAGAAAACTACAAAGACTGGGGATTATCTACAGCTGGATAAATACAGCATTAATAAAAAAATAAATAGCAAACAATTCTGCACTGAGAAAAAGAATTATTTAATATGCCACTTTACAGAAATTGCTCAGTAGTGTGTCTGCTTTTACTTTCATGAAGTATCGAGCACCATATAGTTTTAAGAGTCTGGATCTAACTTTGTATCTTTTTTTTAAGTGTCATTACACAATTTGCCACCTTTGCTGCAGTTCCCTAGAAGCTGAGAGTAAATGCAGTATGTATACTTACCCTGTAACCTTCAAGATCTCTCATTTGAATCTGTAGCAGAGAAAGATCTCTCAAGATTTGAAGATTGTCTTTGTCCCATTTCAGTGCATTTCTATAGCATTTTATAGCTTCGTCATACTTCTTGTCTGACCTCTGAAGAAGGCCATAAACATGCCAACCTGGAAAACTCTGTTAAGGATTCTGCCGAATTTAGGCAGGCAGAAAACAGATCCAACATGGCAGTGACAGAATAGTTGGTAAAAAGCTCTTAAGCCATTTTATAAACAGACAGTAACATTATTACAATCATTACAATCCTTTTCCTCAGCTGTATAAAGAAACTGTTTTGCTAGTTATACGTACAGGATGCACATAAAATGCTATAAACGGTACTTTTTTTTGCATACTAGGGGGAAATCAAGTAATAGGATCTCTGAAAAGACTAGCAGGCTGACTTGAACACATTTGTAAGCAAGGACTTGTATTAGACAACTGAAGTGCTTACACTTTCTGCATTCTAAGTATATGACAAGTCCTTGTCAATGTAACTGCAGCTACTACTGGTTTTAAAGCAAATCACATGCTCAAATGCCTGGTTCAGCCCACCACAAGTTTAGAGTTGCAGCTTAATGATAAAAAAAAACCAACAATGCAAGCCAGAATAATATTTGAGATAACTTTGATTGCAAGGATTGCTGCAAAGCATCTGCCCTTTGGACAGCTTAGACAAAACATTCTTAGGTATTGGAAACAAAATTTAAAGTTCTGAACTTCCAGTTTGAAGTCTAATGGTACTGGTTTTTTTTGTTACAATCCTGTAAATCAGATAGTTGTAGAAATAAAGCTTTTCCATTCATAACCAAAAGCCCTATTTCAAAAAGGATACAGACATGACTCTTCAAGTCATTCCTTAGGCCTCTACGCACAAGTTCATAAGCTTCCTCCTTCTTCCCTAGACAGTTCAACGTTAGTCCTTTCATTGCCAAGGTTTCTTAAAAAAAGAGATTAAGTAAGTATCAGTTATTAATTATAATAGGTTTTTAAGCTTAATGCAAATTTAGACTCAGCTGCATCAAGATTTTGCATTCTTTTTTTCACATGGAAAACTACACTGGTAGGTTATTCACTTGAGTGTATCATACATGACCAAAAACTGCATGCGTTATTTCCACCAAAAAGTGAAGCAGTGTTTTACTTTAAAAGCACTAAAAACTCCACAAACATTTCAGAGAAAGAGGTTTGTTGTTTTTGTTTTTTGTTTTGTTTTGGTTTTTTTTTAACTACAAAGCAGCATTATAAGTACTCAAGTATTTATTCACAGCACTGAGACTTCCACACATTCATCCATGCCAAACTAGTTGGCAAAGAAAAAGCCACCTTTCTGGACAGTGGAAAACTCTCAACTCAGTCGTAAGAATTGATTGAAAATACAGCAAGGGGCACAAACACTACTTTCTTCTTTTACAGTAAGACTATTCCTTCAGAAAAAGTAGCAGACCACAGAGCTGACAGACATTCAGTGGTGAACAATATTCAATCTCTTCCTTTTGTCTTTCACTTCGACATGAGTGAATAACTACTTCCCCAGGAAAGTGATTTAAGCAATACTTGTATTAAGAAACTTGCACCATGCTTAATGAATAGTGAATATTAGACTTGCAGCATAAAGAATGCCAAGCTGTGACTACTAACTACTGGTAAGACCAGTCTTTAAAAATTATAAACCTTCCTGACAATAACTGCTTAACATGGTACAGGTTTCTGGATGCTCTTACTGCTCTATGGGCAAACAGTTAACAAAATGCTATAAATATTTACAAAACTTACAAACTATTACTCTCCTGAAGGATAAGGGAAAAAGAGCATGTGTCATTTGAGAACTTACCTCCATGTTCTGCAAATTTGGGGTTAGAAAGGATCTGTTTACAGAACTTCAGCCCATTTCTATACTGCTTATGTTCGTAACACCTCTGTTGAAGAAGAATAGAGTAAGTTTATTAAAAAAATTTAGAGTGAAAGTATTTATGCACCCCTGAAACTAAGCATTAGTGCAGGCAGGCCTTCTAGAAAATGTACTAATATTTTAATGAACCACGTTTACTGAGCTTCCTGTGATTAAAAGTTCTTTCTGCGATGAGAAAAAAATAGCATATGTTAGTAAGAACAAGAATTTAAATGTATAACTGAAGACACATTATCATACAGCAATTTCTCAGATAAGATACCACAGGAACCGTAAGTGCCTACAGAGATACAACTTCCCCGTAAGATAAAAGCGCACCTTATGTCATCACGTATCTTGGTAAGCATTCAACTTATTTTGGCTCAATTACCTTTCATAGAAACACCACGAGACAACCTCCAACAACCATACAGCCAAGAAAGAAAATGAAATAATTGGAATTTGGCTGAGTTATCCCTGAAAGTAACCTCTTATGATCAATTTGAATACTACATATATCTCATATACACACAAACTTTGAAAACCGGTATACACTAACATTATCTTGCCATACTGGAAATTAAAACATTCCTCTACAGTTTTACTAAATCCAACTCTAACAATCTGCTTGTGTACAAGTCTCATTTCATTATGGAAGGCGACTGCAATGCAAAATGGCACACAGCAGGAACTTTTAAAACCAGTTTTAGTATTTTACTTCTGTCAATCCACTCCTTGTGCTAATCTTTAAATAGAAGCTAAAGGAGGAAGAAGTAATGTTGTAAACACCAATTCATACACTTTAAGTCACTTCACTTGTTTTTCAGGATTCCACCTTTTCTCCATCTGCTCCAAACTAACTATGCAAGAGCATTCATAAGCATGCATGGACATAATTTGTCCTCTAAGTACTCTGATAAAAAAAAAGTTAGGAGAGGCAGACCCAACAGGTCTCCCCATCAAGCAGAAAGTTCTAAAAATAAACTTTAAAAAAAGTTACCTGAATGTTATGGAAATGCTTAGGGGAAAAAAGAAAAAAAAAAAAAAAAAGCCTATCTCTGCTTTATGTTGCTTTTTCCTCAAGAAAGGTGCTGTTTAGTGTCCAGTTTTCTCTTCCAAAGCACAGATGGAAACACCAACAACAAACTTCAAAGGTATAAAAAACCTGGTATACGACTAAGTGGCTGTATTGAAAGCCACACAGCTGAAACATCAAAGCTGAAGACCAAAAGGCATCACAAACCAAGGATCTTGCTCCCCCTATCCTGTCTCCATCCTTTGGAGGAAGGAAATTATGGGACAGAAGTGAGAAGGAAGACGAGAAGATGCTCAGAGAGAGCATCCAAAGCAAGATGGTCTCAAAGAGGAACATATCAAAAAAAAGAATGATAGAATGGTTTGGACTGAAGGGATCTTCAAAGATCATCTAGTACAACGCCTTTGCGATGGGCAGGGACATCTTTCACTACATCAGGTTGCTCAAAGCCCTGTCCAACCTTGACTTTGAACACTTCCAAGAGACAACTTCCTCTATGACCAAAGACAGAAAAAGTTAGCAGAGCAACCACCTAGCAAAGCAAGATCAAGTGTTAGGTAAGAGAAATCTGTATAGGCAGCATCTTTTTTTAATTACTAAACTTGACTGGTTATTATTTACACCGTTTAGTCATTACCTGCTTTCAAGTAGCTGGCTGAGTCACTTTAATCAGCCACTGCTCAGAGCTGACAGAGAGCTTACAGGTGACAACACAACCAAGCTTTTTTTTTTTTTTTTAAATTGAAATCATCAGTTATAAAAGTTACCGCCCAGGCAAAGTTACTCCTCCCTGAAAGTAGAATCATCATTTGCTCCCACCTAGGTAGGTGTGAAAGCAGCAAAACCTGTCACAAAAGTGGTGCAGCCACAGGAACTTAAGAACACATCTCCAGTGTAATTAAGGCACTGTCAGAAGCAGAAGGGGTACTTTAGGGTTTTGCAATTTGCCTTTAAGTACAGCTGCTCAGATGCTGGCTATGAACACGGTATCTTATCTCTAAACAGTTCCATTTTTACGTACTCTAACAACCCATCTTTCACCTTGAAGTTTAAGGAAAGTCAGCCAAGATGCTACGTGTGTTAGACAGGAAATATTTGTACGTACATTTTTCTCAGAGTGATACAGAATGCACGATGCAAGCTACTTTATAACAGAGTAAACTCACTGAGAATTGTAAAAATTCTCCCTTTAGGCTGTAGAGAGGAACAATTTATGAGTTTATATCCACTTATATCTAGGGAAAGGTTCCCATCAACTCAGAGAACACTGGGCAGGACCAATAAATTACCACAAACTCATCATGTACTTGTATCACTGGAAGTACCAAATGAAGATCTAGCCATAGCTGGGTATATCCCCCCCCAAAGTATCACAGTTCTCCATTTGCAGGTGTTTCTAGATCAAGACAAGTTTGAGCAATTTACTATATACAATTTCTCAAACCTTTCAGGTTAATACTTCGAGCCTATTTCATTCTTTTAACCGAAACATTTTAAATTGTATCATTTTATTAGTTTCTTTATTTTATGTACGTGTTCTATGTACAAATTGCATGCTTTCAACAGTGGAAGGAAGGGAACAAATGAAATTGAGCTTATGTTTCATCCTTCTTCAGAAGAAGGGATTGTTTCATCAGAGTGATGAATCTCAGCATCACTGAGATTCCACTACTTGAAGCCATACATCTACTTATCTCCTCTGAAGAGGTTATGGACTAGCAAGCTCAAATAAAGGTGTGAATGACAGAAAGGAAGTTGGCAACACAGCATATACCACCACGGCTGGTATAAACCTTGGTGAATCTGTGGCTTCAAGCAACAGAAAAATAAAAGAAAAAATTTTAAAGAAAAAATAGATAGTAAACATTGAAAAGGGGAAGGGAAGAACAAAAAGATAACACAAAGATCAGCGTGAGTAATACACAGCCTGGTAGAGAAAATCCTTAAGGGAGTCAGTAGTTTCTAAGTAAGAGAATTACACTTTAATTAAGTGTAATTAAAAAAAAATAAATGAAAAAATGACAGAAGCAGGAAGGGTGCTATCTCAAGTATTCTTGGGATATAAAGATACAGGCTTGCTGGAAGCAGAAATGGGTCTTCATCTGGGTATTTTGCTTCCTCCCAGATGGAAAACTTGTAGTAGCCATTCCCAGGCCCCTGACCCTTACAGCTGTTCTGCAGAAGGAGCATATTTCTGTTCCACCCGCTGCTAAAAGACCACAGTTGCCTCTTCTAAGCTAAACTCCTGCACATGTACACTTCCAAAGCCAGAAGACAGAGCCTGCTTGTGATGCTTGACAGACAAGCGCTCCAGCTATGGCTCGTGACATCATGCAATGAGAAAACATAAAACTTGAACTTCTAAAAGGTAAGGTTAAGACTAATGCTTTAAAAGAAAACAATCTGACTCTCCCTCAGCACCAAATCTCTATTATACATTTGCTGCTCTTCAAAGCCTTTCCTTCAATAAGTTACCAGATGTTTTAAGATATCTAACAAGCTCTTTGTACATGTTGCGGCCAGAATTACAGTCTTCCCCAAACACATCAAGATTATTTTTATACCCTTTAGCTCATTTTCTATATTTAGAGCAAGGAAATAGCACCCGCTTTAATACAATTCTAGAAAGAACTAATAAGATGAGGCAGACAGTACGACTCCTTCAAAATCATGCAAGACCACAGCAGGTAGGAGAGAACTTGCATTTGCATCGCTTTCCCACTACCAAGTATTTATTCAGTGGATTTGAATGCATGGTGATTACAAGACAGAGACTGACAGTGAAATTATAAGGAAGAGACTTCGCCCATATTCTCTAGAATCCCAGGTCTGAGGTGGAGGGAGGGCTCATGCTCTGATATTCGGATCCCTGAACTGGAATAAGGCACCTGTGCAGAACTGGTCTTTGATCAGCCGGTGTCTTACACATACACATGGCTCAGCATGCCACGAGTGAAGGAATTCCTCTGCATTTCTTCTTTGATGGCTGCCACAACGAAAGGTGAAAAGACTTCACTATTTACAGCTTACCTTCCTCTAGACAGCTAGCTGCTAGATGGGAGTTTGTTCCCTCCTCAGCCCAGTTTTCCAGTTTTGAATCTTCCCTCTCCAGAGCATTTACTTTCTAAACCTTTTTATCAAACCTACCGCTAGTGAGTAAGACTGGCAGATTCTTAAGCAACTACTCCGGTTACCCACAAGGCTACATACGAGGGCCATGCTACTGATTATAGCTGCACTCCCAAGGGTTGCTGCCAATAGCACAGAGATTACTTTTATCCAAAATTAGTTCAGCATTTTTTGCTTTATATAGTGTATAAACAAACACATTTTAACAAGTACATTTTAGAAATTTTAGAGCTGTAAGTCTGAAATGTACAGAAGCAGGCTTTCTAATTGTTTGCTATCTGTAAGCAGGCAGCACATTTTACCTCTGAGATATTCCTTCCCTCTCAAAATAGATATTTTTAATGGTCAGGTATGTAAGTTTCCAACTAAAAAGCAAGGAGAATAGTCAAGCACAGCATTTTGACATGCTGGTATCTCAGCATCAAATACACAGCACATGGCAGACCAGATTCTGCATTACACATGGAATATTTCGCACATATTCACTCCCAGAAGTGCAAATCCTCTTTATCACAAAGCAGTCTTCATGTCCCGCAAAATTTAATAACTAAATAATTTAACAGCTATCCCAACTTGCATTTGCTGTTTGTAAGACATTTCATAATCACTACACCGCAGCTTCAAGTGTCCTGTATGTTCAGTAACACCAACAGTTAACGGCAGCTCTAACTCAGTATGGCGCCAGGAGTTGCCATCAGTTGTACTGGAAGCTTCACAGCACAGTGAATCCAGGCTGCCACCAGGTACGACTCAACCCAAGCAAAGAATCACCCAGATCAACACACAAGAAGCAGAAAACCACCCTTCTAGCAGGGGCACTTGAGAAGACGCATATGTCCAACCTAGCTGATTCAAGAGTGTTTTAAAACGACTCTGCAGTAGTAAAAAGTCTCGTAAGAGTCCACCCGGGTTGGATTTTGCACCTGATTTAACAGGTGAGAAGCAAACCCAAAAATATCTCATGAGCAAACTGAAGACAGTCATAGAAGAACAACATAAAGTAGCAGCTGCCTTTTGTGCTCTTACCTAGAAGCATGCAAAACTAGATGTTCTTCCTCAATAACAAGTACCAAAGCACAGAAGGTACCGTTTGCTCCCCAAGCTCACAAATGGAAGCACTGGGGTGTTCTTGACTGCTTTCTTTTTGTTCTTACTTGGACCAGCATGGTTGGTTATAAGAAACAGTGGGGTGAGAGTAAAAAGGATATCGCAAACTCAAGCGTGTGGGACAGGATCACATTCCCAATTGTTATGCCTTTTGAACTGGAGCAGTAACAAAACAATAGTGTGCAATTTCTATTAAAAACAACAGAATTTTGAAAAAAAGAAACCAGTATGAAGAACTTTTAGCTGTTTGTTTTCTAAGATTACGTATTTTCCCAGGTCACACTTTGAGCTCCAACTTAATGTCATTCTTTTTAAACTCCAATATCTGCAAATTAATTGAATTAAAATGAATGCAAAGTCAAGTATTTAAAAACAAACAAACAAAAAACCACACCAAAACCCAACCAAACAAAAAAACAAACAAAACCCACCACCAAATACCCTACAGGAAAATAACTTCTCACTGATGGCAACTCTGTTAAAGTAAGCATCCTAATTTAGTCAATGCTATGACAGACTAGCCAAAGAATATGATTTTCTTCACCGAATGAGTACCAAAATTGGTACTCAAATCAGCCCCAAGAGAAGGTGGAGATGCAAGCTTAACTTCTCCTCACTAGTCCACTGTATTCAGCCTCTCATCCCCAGCAGGTGACATAGCCTGCATCGCCATACTAGGCAATATATTGCACTCTATTCCCCATCATATGCAAGAGTTACCAGATAGGACAACCGATCTACACATGGGCACAGCTAAGGTTTTTTTACTTGCATCTGAAAGTCCCCAAAGGAAAGTATGATGAAGAACGGGCTGTTCTGCCAGAACAATACAGGGATTCGACGCTCTGCTGTCCTCTGCCCCGAGGGTTCGTGAGGCTTGAGCAGACCCAAGGCGGACAAATCCTTTCAACCACAGCAATGTGCTGCTTAAGGGACTCCGCAGCTTCTCCTAGCAGGAGTCGTGAACACGTACACTTGTGGCATCACATAGCAACGTCGGCAACTACAATGCCGCAAGACCTTTGGCAGCGGGAAGTGTCAGCGTGCTTGGCCTTAGCGTTAGCTGAGGTGTGCACTTCTAGCACAGCTCAGATGCAGCAACTTAAAAGCTAGCAAGACCAGGCATTGCGCAGCTCAAGGCTGTTTTCCAGCACAGTTACTCTCCCTACAGCTAGACTAGATCAGGTCAAGTCACTAAGGTGCACTAATTCAAGCTAAATGTAGTAAAGAAGATTCTGAAAGCTGGAAGCATTAGGAGCAACTACTCACCATGAATTAGTGGGTCTTTTGAGCGCTAACCATATTGAACAGCTCGACCTCTCTAGGCAAAAGCTTCCACCACACCAACTCAGTTACACGACAAATAAAAGACATGTAAACCCAAAGACTGAAAAAAACCACACAAACCTTACATATAGGTTAATGCTGAAAAACTCTGGGGCAAACTTGCATAATATTTTGCTGTTAAATCAAAACCAACTATCCTCTTCCACTGCTCTGCAGTGTTACTGAATGCAGCTGTTCTGTGTAAGAAACAGCTTCAGCAGTTGCCTAGTTTAAGGGACTAAGAAATCCTCCTCCTGCACAGCTTGCCTTACTTTTTGGAAGTGACCGGTACCTTAATAAATACTACTGCTTCGTAGAACATAATCATAGGAACAGAACAAGTTGAAACTGAAATTACTTAGGAAGAAGAAATATGTGTACCTTTTCATTTAATATTGAGGCAGAAAAAAAAAAAAAATCTATGCTATGTCTATGCTTTTGAATTGGCCTCATTCCTGCATTTGACAAAATCCAGCTGGAAACAGCTGCTGACAAATAGTTACAGCTCTTCCAGAAGTAAAACTAGAAATTCTCACTCACTGAAGCAAGACTCTTGCTGAAAAATCCATTATTCAACATCAGATCTGTTGGCCACTACTTGCTTGCTTTAATCTCTCCTTCTTAGGGAGAATTATCATGAATTTAGCCATGTCAACTACGATCAGCTGACTTCTGTCTGTTACCCTGGAACCCCCATGTTCAGCGTTCACCTCTAAATTTAGCATGAAACTGGCTCTACCTCACAAAAGATCCAGAATGCATAGGATATATTTGCTTTTTAACAATCATCTGAAACAACTAAGTAAATGAAATCAAATTCCAAGATAGGGCATAAAAAGGGCTAAACAACCCCACACAATAGGTTGTTCTGGTCTAACACAGACATTCCAATTCAGCTGTATCTTGCAACACAGCCCAAGACGTGGTGAGGCTACCAACATTTTCTACCCACGTATTATGTCCAGAGTACTCTTCACCCTTAGTTGAGGTACGTGAGATGTTGTTTTGTAGCACTGAGCCATTGCAAAATAGTTAAATGTAGCTAGTAAGATAAGCAAGGTTGTTCTTCAACACTACTAGGTTTGCTAACTTGATCGTGTGGTATCATAGAAGCAAATGGAAATTCTTGTAACAAGTCTCGTTGACCTTAATTTTAAGTGCAGCAATGAATAATTGCTCATTTTCTCTAAGTCCCCATCAGCAAAATCAGAAGAGGCGTAACTCCTTATCACCACTCCTGTTGCATTGACACAGTGCTGCTGTGGACAAGAGATTTAAACTTGAGATGCCCAGAAAGTGGAATCAGCAAAAATTTAACAGGAAAACCTTTGAAAAGCAGGAATAAACACAACTTGATCAAATTCTAGGGGGGG
>WHYT01016549.1:0-10340 GCA_009806455.1 Tetrax tetrax
CTTTTTTTTTTTTTTTTTTTTTCCAAATGTCCCTAGCTCTCATACTTTCATAAGCAAAATGATTCACTGCAGGAAACGAAGCGTTAATGCAGCTTCACGACATTTTGAATCTACAGCTGTTTCAATAGACAAGATTTTTAGCCCTGAATGTACCAGTAGCACTCGGAGCTGAAAGCATCTATTCAGTGAAGAAGGGCTTGACCCTTTGCTCAGTGACTTCAAAGTTGTGAGTCATACGGCCCGGAAAGAATCCCTGAAGTCTTCAGAAATAAAAGTGCAACATAACCACTGTGCTACAAATGGCTTCTGTAAAAAAAAAAGCTATTTATTGTTATGCTCCAAACTACATAAATGAGTCTGAAAATTGTAACCACACTTTTCAAAGGAGAAATGCAAAGAAATGGGAAGCTGCAGGCCTGGACAGCCAGGTCTCAGTGATGAGAGGAGCTGGTTTGGCTCCCGCTGCCATCTGCAGCACAAGCTGGCTCCGGGCCGTGCTCTCCTCACCCCCCACAAGCAAATAAAGGCCAGGAGCAGACGGTACGTGCATGGGAGATCTCCGTCACTCCAAGGGCCAGGGTACCTAGAGTGCCATTTGATAATATCTACGTAAATTGCTTTGCCGAAGAAGAGTGAGTAGGAATCACAACTGCCGACAACTGTACTGTCTTCGATCTTCTTCAGCAAAGATTGCTTCATGTACCAACTGCAGAATACTCTTTTCTTTGCCTCTTAACAAACATTTTCTAATAGCTTCAGTGAGAGCCCCCATCTCCCACAGCTGCACCCAGGGCCAATAGGGAACGAAGGAGTCTCTAAAAGGAAGGAAGCATCTACAGGTACTGCTGGACAACTGTACAAGAGGCAACAGCTACTACATGCACCATCTCCTGTCCAACATAATCAAGGTAGAACAGGGAAATATATTTAAACTACCTGCATAAAATATAAATGAGATGGAGGAAAGAACCTCTCAATAAACAACAAAAAAAAAAAAGAGAGATCATGGGGGGGAAAAAAAAAAGAGAGGACTAGGGAAAAAGCTGAGCAAATTAACTACCTAGGAAAAACGGAGTAATTACTGGTTCCAATGAAGGAAAGGAGAAATAACTGGAAAGGAGACAAGTCAAAGGAGAAAAATACTGCAGGCAGTAATATCAAAGACGACAGGAAAACTAGTAGGAAATAAGATAAAGGAGAACGTGGGGAAGAATAGATGGCAATGAATGTTTATTCACCTAAGAGCTGTGAACACTAAGTATTTGTCTAAAAAGACAGTATTGATGTTTAGAAAAGCATTTTTACAAGAAATACATAAAGCATTTATATAAGAAAGTAGTCAATAGATATGCTTCCACAGTCTTAGTACCTGCGAGTTTATGCAGCATCTTCATTACAAATCTAAACAGTTAAAACAGATGTCTGTGGTGACACAGCGTCATTTAGCCTGGACTCTGGAATGACCTGTGGAAAACTACTGAAACCAAGAAAAGTAAAGTGTTCCAGCAATATAACAAAAGAAAGCCACTATAATAAAAGGCACTTTTGAAAGATTCAATGAATTCAATATCAGCCTTAACTCCCCAGGAAAAGAGATCATCATAAACCAGGCCAAGTGCAAGGTCCTGCACCTGGGTCGTGGCAATCCCAGGCACAAATACAGACTGGGCAGAGAATGGATGGAGAGCCTTGAGAAGAAGGACTTGGGAGTGATGGTGGTCAAGAAGCTCAACATGAGCCGGCAATGTGCAGAGGAGGGCCACAAAGACGATCAGAGGGCTGGAGCACCTCTCCTATGAGGACAGGCTGAGAGAGTTGGGGCTGTTCAGCCTGGAGAAGAGGAGGCTCCAGGGAGACCTGATAGCGGCATTCCAGTACTTAAAGGGGGCCTACAGGAAAGATGGGGACAGGCTGTTCAGTAGGGCCTGTTGTGACAGGACAAGGGGTAACAGTTTTAAAACAGAGGGAGGTAGATTTAGATTGGATATTAGGAAAAATTTTTTTACGCTGAGGGTGGTGAAACACTAGAACATTTTGCCCAGAGAGGTGGTGGATGCCCCATCCATGGAAACATTCAAGGCCAGGTTGGATAAGGCTCTGAGCAACCTGACCTGGTTGGAGATGTCCCTGCTCCTTGCAGGGGGGTTGGACTAGATGACCTTTGAAGGTCCCTTCCAACCCTAACCATTCTATGATTCTATCTCTTTATGGTTATATATGCAGCTCAATTAAAATCTTTCGCTCATTATTATGGGAAAGATCTGTCAACCAAACTCCTTTCCAGTGAAGGAGCATTGTTTAACTGTCTCCCAAAGTACTTTAGTTCCAACATACAAGAAAAATGAATACTAAAGGATACAATAAAAGCAAGTCCACACAAAATATGATAAAGAAAGCAGAATCTTACATGAAAAGAACTATTTTGCAGATAGACCATTAATAACAAAACATCCTCCAAAAGGACTGGCTTGCCAGACATGCAGGGACCAGATGAACCTGTCTGGTGACAGCCCAGCCAACAGCTGGTGTGACACTTCTCCATGTCTGCAGACTCTAACGAGTTAGCTACATGAGGGCTTTTTTCTTATTCAAAACTCTGTGCAACCTATTTCCTTACCCAGAACATCCTGTGCATTGTGCTAGTGCACAATGAAACTATTCAGAAATTCTTATGATTCAATCTTTTTCTGTCATTGGTTTTAAGCTTCTGGCTAGGGAAGTGTTACTGTGGAATAAAACAACTGCTCTGCTTAAAATTACTTCAGGTTTTTAATTCATCTCTTCCAGAGTTAGAGTGGCACAAGTTGAATCAGAATCTCACTCCTTTTATTTCTCATGTCCTTAAAATAAATCCATGAAATGTGGCTTCATTAAACTCTTCCTCAGATATGGGAACAATACTGGTTAGATCACTAATGTCAGAAGGTCGCTAAAGCCCAAAGCCCAAAGCAATACAATGATTTTGGTCAGCTGAGGGAGCAGGTCTATTGTTCCTTAACGATTCAATAGGTGATAAATCTTTTCATTCTGGAAGGATGCTGCTATCAAATGTGCATCGGCTTCTTGTGATTTAAATGTCCATTTGCATCTGAAAAGATACTCTTCCTAAACTCATTGCTCCACATGCAATGCTTACAGTAATCAAATAATAAGGCTAAGAATGATGTGGATCTTTCAACGCTACACATCAGTGCTTACGGCTACTGATACCACAAAGTTAACCGTCTGTAATTAAAGACAATGAAGAAAACCACTGCAGGCCTTTAGGCCCCCAGCAAAGCTTAGGGAATAAGCTAACACAACAGCATGGGCAGGGAAGTGTCTCACGGAAAGGCAGTTTGTGGCTCCATCTCAGCTTACCAGGCCTCTAATTATGACCTACATGATTTTGCTCCTGGGTCAGGTATTCACAGTAAAGAATAATCTGAACTGTAAGGGTCTGGTTTGTTTTATTTAGAATACGCCATGAAAAAAAAAAAAAGAAACTCTTTATGAAAACAAAACTGCGGAGGGTGGAGTTAATTCTTTCCAGGTTTGGATCCGGGCCGATCCGACAAGCCTAGCTTTGTCCAGATCTGTTGGAAAGACAGAAAACTTGCTTACACTTGCCCTCAGGAAGGGTGAATTGGGTAGCAAAATATTGGTGGCTGAGCAAAATAAGGGGCTTGTGTCCAGCCTGTTTCTGACTACTGAAGCCAAAGCTCTGAAGGATTATTGCACCTCCTTGCTGGAAGACAAAAGCAATGTTTGTTTATTAAACACGCTGTATTACAGAGGATTTGCCGCCACATGCACACATCCTTCCAATTTTGATGAAAGTCTCATAAATAAAATTAACAAAACTGTCTCTCTCCATGGCAGGTCATTTTTTATTGTAGCCAAATTTCTTAACAAGTAGCAATTACCAAGCCACGTTGCCTGTAAGTACACCCAACAGTCACAGACTACAGGATGACATATTATATCCATGAATACCTCACAATTGAAATACATTTTCCCTAAGGGACTACATCACTGCTTGATTTAATTTTTCCCGACATTTGGCCTGGAGCTTCTTTAAAGAAATGAACTTAGGATGGCTTTGCTGACAGCAAAGGACAAACCATGGCTATATACTCAAACTCTACTGAAATCATGCACACTACCCTTTTAAAATACTAATCCAGCATAAATTGCAGGATAGTCACTGAGATCTATTAGTCAGACTTCATCTTCTACTCCTTGAGGATGAGCTATAGGTCCACATATGCCATACAAAAGGCCCAGCATAAATCATAAAACTGAAAGGAATAAACACTTTCACCAGTGACAAATTTATCGATGTGGAAGGAGATACGCCAACTCATCAGAATCCCTACCAGGGCTTTTTACAACCTCAATAGTTCTCACTGTGAATCATCCATATTCTGGTTTGGATTGGTTGCTTTTTCCTTTTCCTCCACAATGTTCTCTAAAAAACAGGTGCATAAAAAGATGCCATTTCAAGAGTGCTCCTAAGGGAGAGAGGCAAATGGAGTAACTTACTGTAAGCTGAGGGAGAGGAGATGGATTAGGAATCGTAGTAAAAAGTACTACAGTGCTTCTAATAAATCTCCTGCCTGAAGAGCAGCCAAAAAAGTCTGCATTCATTCTCCAATTAGGTTATATCTTTCTCTTTAACATTATGAAGCTGTTATTAATATTATGAAGTTGTGTGTCTCTCCAAATATTAAATTTAATGCCCATTATAAGTGACACATTGACAAGTTCAGAGAGGAAAGTACTCTGGCTGTGGTACAGGCATAACACAACCTATGAAGTTATTGCCAGTGGTCTCCTGAGAGCCTATCTCAGTCCTATGCCTGAGGACCACCCTACGGCTGTCTGATCTCCAGTTCTGTTTGAATCCTTAGTTTCTGTAGAGACAGGAGCAGAATATATCATAAGGAGAGGAACTACATAGTTTTAACTGTGTAAAGCTTTAAGAAATTACTTGTAATTTCATTAACTTATTTTCACAAAACAAACAAACAAACAAAAAAAACTGATAGAAATGGTCCCCAAATGCTTTAGAAAGAACAATTATGGAAAAATGAAAATTAGGACCAAATTAGGCCTGGGCCCAGTCTCATTTCTCTGAGGTCAGTTCTCTCTGAGCTCTGCATCTTCACCTCCAAGAGGTCTAACAGTAAAGACTCCTCAACACAAATGCATCTTCATCCACAAGAAGACTGGCCACCAGGAACCAGCAAAAGACTGGGACAAGTCAAAGCATCAGCTGTTTGCTGTTACCATTACACTACATGCACCCTAGATTTTGTGACCTTTCTTTGACATTTTGAAGCACCTAATCCAAATATACAAGTTTATCAAGCTTTGTGTTATCCGTTCCATACAAGTATCTCTAAAATTATTTTTTTCTCATGCTTTTTTATTGTTCTTCCAATGCTCTTTTCTTCCTGCATTCTAGAGCAACATGACCACCATCAGCATATACAAACACATGCATAGAATAACCCATTTTTGGGTTAAAACTGGCCAGTTCATGATTAAAATCAGTCATGTCAACCAATCTTTGAATACAGTAATCTTTGAATAAATGGCAGAATGCTTAAAAGCAGCTTAGATCAGCCCCATGAATACCGAAATAGAGAAATCAGTACTAAACTTATCACGTTTTCAAATGCCCATTATTCACATTTCTCACTCTTTCAAAAGCACAGCCTGCTTGTTTTTGGAAACCACAGGATAATATGTTCCATGTTTATACCTTAAGAATAATCTCTTTCCTTTTTCATGCATCTGCAGGATTACTTTTGTACCTGTTATCAGGGTATCTTTTGTGCCCTGAGCAATCTTTAAGAGCATGGAGAAACAATCACAAGCAATTGAGTTCCTGTTTATCAGGGAAACATTAGTCATTAACTGATCAGATGCGATCCCTGAAAACACAAAGTGAAATGCACTTCAGCAAACACAAAGTAAAGAAATAAAAAGGTTTCCTAGATAGAAACATTGCTTACACCAGCCATGTTTCATACACTCTTGGTGAAATTTGTATGTTTCAGGAAAAAAAAATTCTCCCAACCTTCAAAACTAAGTCAAAAAGTCTCAATTCAATCTTTGAAAATACATCCCTTTGGGAAGGCTAAAAAAGCCTTTTAAGCCTTTAGGTGTGCATAAAGAGACTAGTCTGAATCACATCTCTCAAGAACAAACATCATCTCCTTCCAGTTCAAATGAACCAAAGTCTTTTTCCAAAAACCAGTCCTTTCTGCTGAGTTCTTACTCTGTAGCACACCTCAATCCAGATCCCCTTTGCCCATGTTACTCTCAACTCTCATGTTGCCCATGTTACTCTCAACAATGATTTTCACTCTCCAATACTGTAACTCGAGCTCCTAGTCTTGTCCTAGGTTTCTTTTGCCTGAGGCAGTCAGAACTAAAAGATAGATAGTCTGTTTTAAGACCCACATTTTTTCCTAGGTACGTAGCAGATCCTTGATATGACCAAAGCAAGTCATTTAGCTCTCTGCTTCCAGTCCATGACGTTTAAGGGACAACATCATCAGGCAGGGAAAGTCCCTCCGTCACAACTCTCAACACTCAGTGGAACCACGACTTCATTAAAGCATCTAAACTGTAATATTTCTGTGTCAGATTTTAAATTCAAACATGTCTTCATTTGCAAATGGTAAGTAAATTTGTTTCTTAACAACACTGTAAACCCTTTAAATCATGTATAAGCAGCAGAACAAAACCTCCACATTGCTAGGGCAGAGTAAGATATTTCAGTGCCAACTCTGGTCCATTAGATTTTAATTGGCTCCAGCTGGCAGTCCCATAAACTGTAACATTTTTACCTGCAGCTGAGCAGCTGTCCACACAAAGAGAAGAAAAAAATTCCTACCCAGGAAAAAGAATATATGTTGCCTCTAACTTCTTCCTCATAATCTAATACAGAACTAAGTCTACAGTCAGTGAATGAGATTAAACAGCTCCCTCAGAGTTCTTTTTTATCCAAAATCCAAATAACTTCAAAACCTTAAATTCTGCAATATATTGCCCAAGGAGAATCAGTCATTCAAACACACTTCTCCAAGGAATCTGTACAACACTGTACTAGTGAGAGAGCTAAGTTTACTCAGAAACTTGATATAAACTCAGAAACGGTAACGATCAGGATTTTTCCAAATCTCTACCTCTGCTCTACCTGCATGGATGCACTATGGAACAGAGCACCTCACTGCTGCTTGCTGGGAAACTCAGTAGATGCTATGGCTCAAACTGAACAATTCCTTAAATTTTTTGCACTCAGGTAAAAAGGATTTAGTCACAGAAACTGCAGAACTTAATTAGTTTTGCCACTACAACAATGAAATACAATTTTAGACAAGTACAGGCAACTGTCCACATATCGGCTGTGTATGAGATAGATAGGTAGACAGACAGATATCAATTAAAAACAGCTCACAAAAATTATAGCAGCTTGATCAAATTCCATCTCGTCATAGTAAGTCCAGAGTACTAGGAAACCAGAGAGACTCCAGATTTTCACTGCAAAACAAAGATCACAACTTGGTCTGCTAGATTTCAATTGCAGTATTACCTTTTCCTTTCATGTATTCCCCTTTGAGAATGGACAAAGAGAAAAAAAATAGAATTTCTGTCTGACCTGCAGCTCAGTCCTTTCAACTAGTCTCACCTGTATTACTGCTGGCAGTGGTGGTAACAGACATGATATTGGAGCTGGACAGGCCTTTCAGGAACACCACGGCATTCCCAGCGCCACTGCTCAGCTTCCTCTCCGCCACCGGCAGCACAAGGGCAACCATGCCGCATTCTGCAGGCACCGCCGAACGATGGGCACGCAGAGAGCTGCGAAAATCCCCCTTCATAACCGGTATGTGCAACACCTGTAAGAGGGACGGCACAAACTCCCCTTTAAAATCTTGAAACAGGTGTCGTGTTGTCTCCCTGCTGCGCACACAAGCTCCATTCTCCCTCTTCCCCTGCCCTGCTCTTCTCCTGCTGTCACAAAGGTCTTTTGAGGAACTAGAAAATCCGCGCTGAAACACGTACACCTGCATGGCGTGCAGGCCTTCAGAGCTTGAAGCCTCGAAGCTTTTCTCCCCTGCTCAGGGAGCGCCGGGAGGATGCAAAGCTCGGCTTTCCACTCTGCTCAGAAACGAGCGGCACTCGCGCTCCGGCATCCCTCCTCCCAGCGCTTGCACCGGCAATAAAGCAAACAGACAGGGCTATTTAAAAAATGGCCCTAATGATGTAAATTAGACAAACATTAATAAACTCAGCAGGTTATTTCCCTACTGGAAAAACCACCATAGATCAGAACAGCTCTCACGCCGGTGATTCATATTGTTATACAAGGCCCATGTCTGAAAAGAAAGGTTCCACACGAGACTTGCATTGAAAACACCTTCTCCGTCAGGATCGCCTGTATTATTTCTGAACTACAAAGAGGCCAATAAAAGAGCCGTATTAAAACAGCCCCCCTGTTACCAGAATGCTGTGATTAAATGTTTGACTTACAGTTTGCTTTATTAAGCAAAGCAAACACCAGCAGCTTTCCAGATTTCTGAACTTCAAGTCATTTTGTAGCATTAGGGCTGACCCAAACCTGCTCACATCCTACAAGCCTGGAAACTACACATAATACAAACCTGCAGGTTATATCTTATCCTACCGTAATGTGTTAGATGCCTGATTAAACAGGGGTTAATTTCCCGTTACAGGGATCTCTTAAAGCTATACAACAGAGAGACTAAAGAATCACAGGTGGCAGAAGAATCTTGATGGCAGAAGGCTTATATCAGACGGCTACAACTTCTCATTTTAAAATACACATGTAAACTTATATTAAAGTCTAGTCTAAGAATTCTCATATTCCCGATATTTTTGGTCAATGATGTAATTTCTTTATGTGAAATAACACACGACACTCAAAATAAAAACACTAAGGGACTAGAGACTAACAGCCAAAAGACTGGAAACACCAAAGTTAGAGTAAGCACTCTTTTCCTGCCTCTATACTGGAGAAAAACTTAAGCATGAAGCTCCTTAAACACCTATAACAGAACCCAGATCAATGTGATGATCAGCACGAGAGTGGTGGATGAGGCCCCCAAGCACCTACTAGCCAAGCTCCATCCTTCCAAGGCCTTCTCCAAATATACTGGTACAGCTGATCCAGACTTTGGAGATATGATGACCATTTTAGCACTAGAGATCTCTCCAGTACCGTCTTCTGCAATATCTTAGTACAAACACAACTGTTTATTTATATGCTAACAATAAAAATATGGAAGCAGACCAAACTACCACTCCAAACACTGTTTTTAAATGTGATGTCAGCAATCAATGCACAATGTCAAGGCCTAAATCCTCAAAGATATTTAGGTATCAACCTCTGTTTCAGTATCTACATTTAATGTTGAGGTCCTATGACAGCCTTAAAATCCTACAGCTCAGCTGCTCAGTGCCTGAGGTGTATGGGTGTTAAAAGTCCATTTTGTTTCACGGATTATGAGAAGGCACGCTCATCTCATGGTAAACTGCACAAAGAGAGGCTTGGATCCAGCTCACAGATGGACACCTAAATGTAGGTGCCACACACAGGTGTTCACATGTGAAGAAGTCACCTGAGCACTCATTACAGCCAACAGAGCCCATGTCAGCTGCTCAGCTCATCCTAAACAGACTAACATTTCATTAGCTGAACAGCCTAGACTCTGTTGCTTTAGAAGCTGAATAGCTTTAGACTCATAAGAGTCTCATTATAAAATGAGATCTTTACTGACTTTATAATAGAAGCTGTTCTGGTTTTGTTTAGTGAGGGGGGGCCTAAGGTGGTAGCTTCTGTAGGAAACTGCTAGAAGTCGCTGCCCTTTGTTCAGTGGACTCAGCTGGGCCTAGGGCGGACCCGCTGCTGGCCAAGGCCGAGCCAATTGGTAGCAGAATGTCCCGTGATAACACCTCTGCGATAACATATTTAAGAAGGGGAAAAACAGAAATAAAAAAAAAGGAGAAGATGTGAAGCAGCTGAGCGGGGACAGAGAGGGGGAGGCACGAGCCTTGTGGGCCTTGCAGGCCTCACCCTCTGGCCTCCCGCCGGGCAGCCAACTGGGCCCAACTCGGGCCTGGCCTGGCTGCAAGAAGTGGAGAGGAGATGAGCAGTGAATAAGATGTAAAAAGGATCCTGAGAGGCGTCTGCCAGCCTGTTGTGAGGAACGGCTGCAGGCGCCGAGGTCAGTGAAGAAGGAGGGGGAGGAGTAATGCGGCTCCTGGCCAAGATTCCCCTGCAGCCTGTGGTGATGACCATGGTGGAGCAGGTTGTCCCCCTG
>WHYT01016549.1:20299-71084 GCA_009806455.1 Tetrax tetrax
AAAAAAAAATCCAACACACAGAATCCCTCTTAGCTGTCTGTGTTAAATCCGGCTTTTCAATAGCATTACTCTCTGCTGTAAAATCAAATAGGATCTGCAAGTCGCAGTAATTCCTCAAAAGAGGAGATTTTTTATTTGTTGGTTGTTTATAATTTGTGTTACTATTCAGAAATACACTGTTAAGAAATTGACAGTTCTGACACTGCAAAGGTTTTTTCAGTTCCTGGTTTTGCAAACAAATCATAAATCACAAGGTGGCAATACTCTGACTATCTTCAGGCAACAGGCTTTTTAGTAGGGTCTTGGGGTTTCTTGGTTTTTTATCAGGTTTTTGGGTTGCATTGTTGGTTTGGTTTTCTTTTTTTTTAATTTCCTATGCTAAATCATGTTATCAGTAACAGCTATTTTGTTACTTCAGGAGAAAAAAAAATAGGTCAAAGTGATCTTAATTAAGATGCGAGAACATCACCAATATTCAAGAAGATATTTGGGATTTAAAAGACAAACGCAGGTCTAAAAGCAAGCAGACTGACAAAGTTCTCTTATGCATGGACAAAAGGATAAGGAAAAAAAATCTAGGAACTATAAAGTCAAGTCACCTATCACCAAACACAATTAAGTGCTTGTAGAGGCAATTAAGAGATCTAGCAAGCAACCAATAACAACTGAACTTGTACTATAATTCTGATACCCTCTTTGGCTTTTAGGCACATATTAGAAGCTTAAAGTTTTTGTGAGGGTTTTTCCTACAATAAGCCTTAACATCTGCAAGCTGTGTTCAAAATCCTATTCATTACCAACGCCAAGAATATGAAAGGACATTACCCAGCACACACAGGCAGGAGCCAATTCATCTAAACTCAGCATGAAAATGTGCTGTTGCTATTCAAACCAGAGGGCACAACAGGCAATGAGGCACTGGCTGGCCTTTGTTGCTGCAGTGTTGATCAAATTATCAAGTAATAAACATTCTGATTTTGAAAAAAAAATAAAATTTAAAAAGAACAGTAAACCGACTCTTAAGATGAACAGAAAACAAGCTTTCTCCAGGACTAGCAACTGATCTAAAAATTCAAGCATATTTTTGGCTTTGGAGTACTAATACATCATTGAAAAACAAAGAGAGCAGACAGCAAGCTAGTGCAGTCAGTTAAATCACGGAGATCTGCCTGGAGATCTCTAGATAGCAATTAGGGCATGCCTCAGGGCTGAGACTCACGATCCAGCGCTCAGAAAGTTACCATGGGTCAGCTGATCTACAGGAACTGGTTAAGCAACTATACCGATCGCGAGTTTGAGTCCTCTGAAGAATTACGGTGCAAAGAAAAGACTCAATTCCCAGAAAGCTCAAATCTGGAAAGTCAGTGGTTAAATACCAGCAAAAGACCTTGGAATAGCTAGAGCAGGTACC
This sequence comes from Tetrax tetrax, assembly GCA_009806455.1. NCBI lineage: Eukaryota > Metazoa > Chordata > Aves > Otidiformes > Otididae > Tetrax > Tetrax tetrax. Next base: position 21,711 of record WHYT01016549.1, read on the forward strand.
TATCCTTCTCTCACCTGGAAGCAAGACTGCTGGGGAGACATTCACAAAGCAAATTATGGCTTGGGGAGACAAGTTAACTTTGAACACATCCACAGATGGCAAAGTCTCCAGAAAAGAAATGAAGCCTCCAGAAGGGAATTAGAATCACAACCTGTTTCTTTTTGAAAGAGGTGGACAAGTATGAAATCTGGCTCCTCAGGATCAAACTAGCTCATTAATACCTCCTTAACATCATATGCTGACTGCTAGCTAAGCGCAGGGGCACAGACATGCAGGGACACATCACAGCACCCAGTCAGGGGGCCAGAGAAAGTCATCCCTTCAGGCGACCCACACTCCAGATACATGCCAGAATAACTGAAACAGAAAAGAGTGAAAAAGTCTTCAACAGTCAGGAGGTTATTTTCAACCTTATTTGACCAGAACATTGTACACAACCTGTAATTTCATCCTGATGAATGCTGTGCGTTGGGACCCTCCGTTCCCAGCTCCGCTATCCACACAGCCAGACACCACAACCCCTTGCTCTGAGCTTACTGACAGTTAATCCCAGCTCCACGACTGGCCCAGCAGCCATGACTCCTCATTTAACCTTCCCACGATTCAGATAATTCACCTACGCGTTACTTACAATACCAAAAGATATCTTGTATATAATCTTTAACTAACGTATCTAAAACACCGTTACCTCCTCAGATGTAGGATGATATGCATATTATTTACTTTTACATCACACTTACATACATCATATATATTCCTCTCATTGCACTTTCATTAGAGAACCCAAGTATAAACCCACAGTGTAGCTGGGCAGGGATTTTAACCTCTCTTTTTAGTATTTCATTCCCTCCTGTAATAATCTTTTTGCCGAAGATTTTTTCTTCTTTTTTTTTCCTTTTTTTTCTGCTCCTCATTACCTCAGCAGCCCAAGGGAAGCAGAGTTTGGATTAACCTTCAGAGACTCCATGGAGGAAGTACAAAATCCTAGACCTTGTCCAGCCCAATACCTATTTCATTTAATGTTCACTGGAATTTTTATAGGTCACAGCATGTTGTTAAATGTGAGACTGTATGCAAGGGTATTTTATCTTAAAAATAAATCTGCTCAGGATAAGGACATGAGTTTGGATATGCTGTACTTATTTATAGGGAGGTTTTGTTCATAAAATTAACATATTTGTCTCCTACAAGCAATTACTTCAGTGGCCAAAGAATACAGGAAAGTGGAGAGAGCACTTACAAAAGCGAATCTAATTTTGTTTTCCAAATCATTATTAAAAAGTCACTCTTGAAAAATAAAAGAAAGAGCAGGAAGGAGGTCAGGTGTAATGTAACCTAGCTGCTCAGGAGGAAAATTCCCATGTTGAGTGCAATGTTAAATCAATGAAGCTTAGCAAATTTTAAAGAGGAACATTTAGTCACTTCTTCATAAAGTAATTGAAACATGTTTTTGCAGCACCCTCTTTCTTTGCCTTCGCTTTCTCTTTGTTCCTCCCAGCAAGAGCTACGGAAGATTATTTGGTATAAACAGGGACTTAGTTTTCTCTCGCGTTGCTCACTCCCCATTCGCTGTTTTAACAGCGCAGCCCATTACTAAAGCAGTAGCACAAACACCATTGTTTGTTTCACAGTACACAGCGGCCACAGGTACTTTTACTTACAGAAGTTGAAGTAGAAAGGGATGATCAGCAAGCCAGGTCATTCCTAGCTTCTATTCGGATCCTCTGAAGCCAGAAGGCGGTATGAAGACAACAAATCTTTTAATGTACTGCTCTCTGCCCTTGCACAGTGGGGTTGGGCCAGATCAGCATCACCCACCGTGCCGAAGCCCCAGGAAAGGAAAGGAAAGGAAAGGGGGTCATGGCACTGCTCTCCTTTCTGCCGACCCACACGCAGGGAATGTGCCAACTACATGCCCATTCGTGGAAGCAGTCTGCCTGTTAATACCACCTTTGAAATGTTCTACCTTCATGTTACACCTCCAGCTGAGCTGTACTGCTACTGCTAAGTCCTAGGAATTCAGAAAATTAATATATTTTCATAAATCATGTCAAGTTTCCAAATTTTCCCTCCTGCACTCAGCCTGGTCTTGAAAACAATGATCAGTTCCATTTCCTAGGCTGGAAACCACTACAGTGGTTTGTGACAGCTACATAAATCTGGAAGATGTCCACATCACTCTATATTTACACCACTAGAAAGGAGAGCAGAATCCAGCCCTATGGTTTCACCCTTTGAAGTGTTTGCTGGCATGTTTCATTTTGCGGAACTTCTTTTGATTTTGAATTTCCAGTGCCACACTCAGACAAACTAAAAAAAGCATTCAGCAAAATTTAAACTGTAGTAAAATTTCTAATTCTGTTGGGTTTCATATCGTCTTCTTTTCTTTTCACCCCTACTTGCTGAACAATGCCTACATTTAGGACACAGACTGTATGGTCGAAAGATGCAAGTGAAGAATCCTACTGATATCAAAACCTATCTTCACATGAGCAAGGTGAACAGGATTTGGCCCAGAATCCCTAATGGGGGGAGAGGCTGAAGGCAAAGAAACGGAAAATGAGAAACTGAATTCCCCAAGGCCCAGTGTCACTATGTCAGCATCAATGCAGCCACTGCTCCATTTTATTTTACACAGAGACGTGAACTTCAGCTACACTAAAAGCCAGCTCTATCTACAGCTGTTCTTTGATGTCTAAGGCCAGATGGTTTCCAAAAAAGACTTATTCAGGCCATTGTAATCCACACCAAAATGGAAGCTGGTAATGCTAATAGTAGGATAATGTTAGAGAATGTGCAGTGAGAAATGGGAAAGAAAAAGCAAAGCTGATCAGAATCAGTCGTTCTGCTCCATCTATTTGATGCAGGGCTGCTGCTTAGCCATTACAAGTTCTGTATAACACGTTCCCCTAGTGTAATTCCTATTTTTTTTTCCTTTCTTTTTTTTAATCATTTAGGCTGTGAAGGCCCAACTTAATTGTTTCTCTGCAGTAAGTACCATTTTGTCTGATTATCACTGACATTCTGACAACAAAAAAAAGAAAAAGACATTAACTTCTGACAGCATCGCACTTCCAGTGTTGGCCTTGGTATTTGTTTTCAGCTTCTGTCTTGTCCTTTCCATTTCAATTTTTAGTCTCTTGCATATTCAGCAACATGCTTTACAATGTGTCGTGTGTGTGTGTGTGTGTGCCCCGCTTTCTAACCAAGCTTTGACAGTGTTCATTGCTAATCCAACAGTTTGCACAAGTCCATAGCACAAGGTCAAGTCTAATTATCTTCTCCACTTTTCCCCAACTCCCTCAAGGCAGTAATAGCTTCAGGGAATTAAATACAGTATCAAAAATGAGAACTGTGCTCCTATTAATTGACCTGCATTTTCAGCAGCACTAGAAGGGGAATGTCAGGGTCTCAGGTGCAGCAGAATAAAGATATTAGCACCCGCTGTCACGTTAGGCCTCCTTACTCCACTTTAACGTTTGGACAAATTGCCCAGATAGTATTTTTCCAGTTTTGTAGCAAAGGCTGTAAGAAGTTTAGGTTACATACCAGATGCAGAGTCATGCCTAAAAGAGCTTTCATTTGATAAGAATTTTTCAGTCCAGCTTTGTTCCAGATGCTCTGTTCCATCTTTCTCCATGTACATGCAATTCCTCATCTCCCTTGCCCATACCCTTCTCCTTACACGGACAATTACCAGGCATTCAGAGTACACTGAGTACCTAAAGAAGGCAGAAAGACAAAGCTAACATTCTTTCTCTCTCATGGTTTAAATGAAGACTACAGGAGAAACACATACTGAGAAGAAGTAAGCAGAACTTAAGCAAAGGTCAGATTTTCAAGATTTTGAGTTTCCTTGTTTGCTCTGGAGGCAAGTCGTGTTCTGCCAGAAGCAGAATCTATTCCACAGTGTTAGGATTAGAATTCATGTTTGAAGAGTAGTAGCATGGCAAGCAAATAGTTCTTTTTATTAAAGATTAAGAGATACAAAAACTCCTAAAAAGAGCTAGCAAGCTAAAATTTAGAAAAGTGTCTGCTATCTTATCTACAACCGTGGAACAAGATCTCTAGGATATCTCCTCATAGATATCAGCAATTTTTTCCAAATTTTTACCAAATTTTCTCCAGATTTGTTGCTGCTATATCCTGTCACAGATTGCATTCTCCTCCTCACAGAGGAGAAGTATGCACCCAGCATGCATACTTGCTATTTTCATACCACCCAGCTGATCTCCAGGACGACCACCAAAAAGCCCTGACACATCATTCACATCACTGAAGTCTCTCCATTGGCTCTCATTCAGCAATACCTTCCTCGTCCCCTGCAGTAAGCATTCACACAGCCTATGCTTCCACTACTTGTCTCACTCCAGTATGCTCCAGTATACCAATAACGGCAACCTCAAATAGTCATTTGTCCTCTGGCACCTCAAGCTCTCTCTCTGACACACCTAGCCCTAGGAACGCTGTTTCAGGACCAGCTGAAAAGGTTCCTCTCTAAAATGTATTTCTCTTTGAGGTTAACAGCTAACTGTGGCCAGACACCATCTTCTGCTTACCCTTGTAGGGACTGACTTTTACCTAGCCAGCCATGGACCAGATCATGGTTGCCCTCACCACTTTCCATCCTTCATACACTTTGAAACATCTTGATCATGATCACAAACTCCCTGGAACATAATTTCTCATTTACTATGTGTTTGCCCAGTTCTCAGAACATTGTGGACCAGATCTGACTAAGAGTACCCAGTGCAACTAGAATATAAACACAACAACAGCAACAAGAGTTTCCAATTCCTGTTTATACCGAGAGTACCAGAGAACACAAACGCCATACAGAGTCTTCTTTTTAATCAGCAATTTAACATGTTTTTGCTATTATCCTCAATTCTCATGTAACCACTCTGAATGACTCCGTCCATGCTGAAAACAGAATTCCTGCTATCTTACTGTTTTCTGCGTCGGACATTTGTCTCATCTGGTTTAGGATAAGCAGCACTCCTCTCTCTGTTCCAGAAGTAAAAAGAGACACCACTGCCTTCTCTGATCTCTTGGTAAAGCCTCCGCTCAGGTGTCAGGGAGGAAAGAGCCAATACTAAAATCTCCGTCGACAACAGGCACAGAGAGCTGCTGCTGAGGGAATGGCTGGGATACGGGAGGGGGAGGGAGGTTAGTGCTCCTCTCCCACCAACACTAACAAAACCATAGCAGAACAGAAGAGACTTTTGTTCTGTGGATATAGACTCAGCTGATGCCTCTGTCCTCAAACTATTCATCTGCAAGACAGAGAAATTGCTGGACCAAGCCTGCCACAACCCGCACAGCCGGGAGCCCGGAGAAGCAGCTGCAGAGGGAAGCTTGGACATCAGCGTTGTCATCAGCATCTGTTTTGCACAGCTTTTACTCACAACATGCTTTGCCTGGCGTGGGCTGTTGGCCCCTTCGCTCTGCAGTCCCCAGAGGACACCCAGGGCACTGGTGTGGAAGGAGTTAAGATAAGGAAAGCCATCAAAGCTACGGGGACTCTTTCAAATTGCTTCTTGTGGGGCAAAAGACAAATGTTAAAGTACACATTAATTTCCTTCCCCATAGCAGGAGCTTTGCAGATATTGACAACTCTCTCAGGATGAAGCTTACGGCAGCTGCATTAATTTATACTATTGAGCTATAATGCTTTTAATTTATTTTCTAATTTGCTTCACATCCCCAAATTCCCTAAACTGCTTCTGCCTGTTTAATATGAAGGTTAGCTAAGGCTCCACCAGATAAATCCACCTTAAGGCTATCAGAAACCTTTTGTGAAGCAAGAGCATTCTCCTTCCAAAGAGGCCTTTCTTCTGTTCATGAAAAGACTATTAATAACACAATTATTCCTGTTGAAAGAAAAGGCCATAATTAATAGACTCAAGAGCAAAACATCCATCCTACAGGAAAAGAGACTTTCTGCTCCTGGAGGCAATATTTTAAATCCAGAGTAGTGCTTTAGATTCAGAAGCAGCTAAACCTAGAGAATAATCAAAAATAATAGAGACCAAAAAGGAAGGGGGGAAAAAAAAAGTTGCAAATTCCATGAATAGCTCAGCCCTGAAAGCAGAAAATGAGAGGCTACACTTCCTACTTCCCAGCAGTCAACTAGGATTGCCTCTCACATCATGGCTGGAGCTAAATGATCTGCAAATATATTTTACATGTTATACCTAGGCTTGGCATTTTAAGTATATAGGCATATATTTTTAAGGATACAGCTACTTCAGAAGAAGTATTTCCCTTATTTGCAACCTCATTCTGTTAAGCTGGTAGCTGAAGAAAATAGTAACAAGCTTTCTGTACAGGGCTAGAGGAAAAAGAGCACGGAAAAGAAGGGTGAGACAAATGAAGAGCAGAAAGCAGAGAGGCACCAGAATTTTTTGAAAGCTAGTGGTCTCCAAACTTGTCTAGCCATTAGCTGATCAGCATCTCACTTTTCCCAGTGATAACCTACCCAATCTCAGCTGTGCTTGGAGAACAACCGTTCAATCCTGCTCCATACCTCACCACCTTATAAAACACAGGCTTGCAGAAACTGAGCCCCATTTTGATTTAAAGTGAACCTAATTAAACGGGATGCATGCAGGGAGATAGAGACTGGGTAAAGGGTAGGAGCCTGGAGCAGCAGTGATAAAAGTGAAGTACGAGGGGTGGCACCCCAACCAGCTGTAAGTTCATTTCAATTCCATAATATTTCATTGGCATGACAGCTGCTCGTCTGTGGTGCTTCTAATCAGCCGCAAATGTCTGGGGGGCTGTCGTGTGGCCATTTGTCACCACTGTCTTCTCCCGATTCACAGACAGGAATGCCAGCATCTCTGCTTATTTGCCACGTTAATCACAGTGTAGATTTTTGTTGGGGTTTTTTGTTTCATTTTTTTTTCCTCATATTCCCTTACAGCTTTGGCACCGGAGGAAAGATCTGTGTTTCATTTTCTCTCCTATCATGATTTACCATTACTATCTTACCCTGTGCAGTGTTTTGGCTATCCCACTTTCCATCATTACAGAATCCTTATGCTAGTAGACACTGAAAAAAAAAGTGAACAGTTGAGAAGTTACTGTCATTTAATTTTAACTGTTGCTGGAGGAGATTTCTGCAGGGCAGAGGGTGATTCAGCATCTTTCTTTATCAAAATCAGGCCAGGGTGTTTTGCACCTCTCTGCCTGAGCCCCGTTGGCTGGAGTGTACGTCACCCCATGCCTACCGAATTGAAACAGTGTGAACTCACATCACAAGCGCCACTACTCACTCCTCAGAGTAAAATGCATAAGCCAGGGCAAAACGCTTCACTTATGCTGCAAAAATAAAGCTGCTCTTCTAGACAAACCCGACCTTTAAGCGTTCAGCATAGAGAGCACAAAAAGTATAATTTGCCACCACCTTTACAATAAAAGATTCCTACTATGTTCCACAGAGTGTCCAAAACCAGAGCTTCCAGTGGTGAAACGGCTATGACAGTTTTGTTAATTGTACAGAGAGACGTGCCCACATATAGAGTTATACACAAATATATTGATGGCTGCTGTAGCATATATTCCTTTAAAATAAATGCAGTGGTTAACCTATTTCATTCCTCCACTACAATTTTATCAGATACTATACCATCAAGACAGAATTACTTTGGGATGAGACACAAATAAACAATCTGAGGTGAGGGGAGGCCTTGGGACAAGTTTGGCTTTGAGTATATATTTTGTGAGGACTACTTATTTCATATTTATAAACTGTTTTGCATATAAAAACCCATAACTGTAGGGCTTTTTTGTATTTTTCTACAGCAAAAAGTCAAGTGACAGTAGTGCTACGTCTGCTCTTGGTTTGGTTGCACCAAAAATGCATGCCTCACTTGCAAAATCTCATACGACAACAGCTATCATTAAATTCTGCTTATTCTATATAACAAAGTGTTGTTTCAGACTTAGTGCATATCCTCCAAAGTGACAGGCTACACAGGCACCCCTCAGGGAAAAATCTGCAGAGTATTATTACGTTTGGATAGCCAGGCCAAGGAGAAAAGCCTCATCTGTATAAGCTTGTTAGCTTATAAATCTGCTGCCGTTTGTAACCAGGCCAAAACAACTCCTTACAGGAGTTCAAAAGATGTATGCTGAACTTGGGGGCCAGCATCTATCATAGGAAAAGGTGGGTGAAATCCATTTTGTATTAATTCAGCACAGTCCCCACAGACTTCCCTGGCTGGAGCTATTCTGCCATTGCCTCAGGCGGCAGAACGGAAACCAAGCCTCCCAGGCTTGCGCTGCGTCCTCCATCTCTCAGGCACAGACACGTATCTGCCACCAACCTCACCGTGCAACTGAACGCTCAGCTGCTGCAACACAAATCCTTGGGACAAGGCAGCAAACTGGAGTTAAGGGGACACATGGAGGTTGTCTATGCCTTACCTCCGGCCATTCCATCCTTTACATTTCCAAATGCAAACCTTTTAGCCCTCTCCTTACAGCTCCTGGCTGTCTTCTGAGGGATATGACATCCATGTTTTCCACATGCAAGTACATGCAAGCCAAGCTTTTATAGCTCTTGTGCTTTCTTTCACAGGTCTTTTCAGAATTTTGACTTTTATTAGAAGTCTAAGAAATACTTTATCTGCTACCAGGAGGAAAAGTTAAAAAAAACCCTCCTATCTGTCCCTGCTGGATTATCTCCTGTAGATTCCTCCTTTCATTGACCTTTAGTGAATTTATATACATATAAATCAAGAGACCGCTGTTGTTAACCCTCTGTAAAAGAATGAGCCTCTTTTATGTTTCACCCATGGACTGGTAAGACATTGTGATGTTGCTAGTTTTCCCACTTCCAATGTGAGTGCAACCAACTGCATTGAGGTCAGGGCTTAGCTCACCTCAGCTACATCTATGACAAGAGCGCTCCTTCGACTGGCAAAAAAAAGAGCTGGAAAGCAGCACCCAGGAGAACAGAAAAATCTTTCATTTTGTATTCTAATTTTTTTGTCATTGGAAGTTGCTTCTCTATGGTGATGCTAATTTGTTTTTTAAAAATGAGACTCCCTCCTGGGATGAAAATCTCCTCAGAGGGCTCTGGCCTTTTGTTTCAAATTCCTTGTGAAGTCCTTAGGGTTGAAAATGTGGCTGCTGCTTAATACATTCAATTTTCCATGCATTAAGGTCAGTAATCCAGTCCCGCGCAAAGCAGAATCTCCCAGTTGGCTCTGAGCTTCCATGACGACAGTGAGCAGGGAGATAAACATGATGGAGACACATAGAGCCCCCACCAGCAGCACCTCACAAAAACACTACCCAGCCTGTTTTCCTTCTTTTCTTTTTCCTTTAAATGAACCATCAGTGATTATCTGGCTTGTGATTATGCTCCTATGAGAAGCCATCTGACAAACCATAATTAAAAACCATATGAAAAATCAGTCATAGCATTTTTTAACATCTGCTTATAAATCTCCTTTTAGATTTTCCTACCTATTTTGGGTGCACAGGGTATGTAAAACCCGGCACGCTAAGGGAGAAGCATTCATCTCGCACCACTTTATCTTTGAAGTGCTGATAAGAGAGCCTAAAAATGCTAATACCTTTGGAAATTCCCCACAGAGCCGTAATGAACAGATTTATACAAACCTCAGTATTCTGCCAGTATCTTGGGTGTGAGTATTCCTTGCTAAAACAGTTTTCTTCCTCATCCATGTTGCAAGCTTTAGAAAATAAGAGCAATGCTTCACAAAATCTACATTTACTCTCCCTTTCTGTGTGTATGCATTAAGAGATTAGACGTTTAAATTCATGCAGCCCACCTTTAATTGTCCAGTTGCCATACTACTGGGAGGGAGAGGAAAAAAAGCAAGAGCTAAATCAACTTCAGCTCAGTACACAGCAGTGGTCCAAACCAGTAGAAACGTGAGAGAAAGTGGATCAGCCTGGCAGCGTGCAAATCCCTAGCAGCCACAAGCAGCAGATGTTTTTTCATCCCAGTCTCTCTTACCAAGGGTAGAAAGTTGTCTAGTAATTAAAGCTGCTGGGAGACAGGAACCTGGACCACTGAGCAAGATGTATAATCTCCAAGAAGGATCTTGCTCTTTACAGATTCTCTATGCTACATCTGTAAACCAGAGATAATGTTATCCTCTGATCTTTACAAAAGTGCTAGAAGGTTCCTGGACGTAAGGTATATACATAAATATTTTGGAGGAAAAAAAGGAGAACAGGTTGGAGAAGGACTTAATGTTCTCAAGGAAACTGTATGCTAATGATCACTTGGATGATAACAAAAACTTGGAAATGGCACAGCATTTTTCACCGAGAGATGTCAAAGCATTGTACAAAGGATCTCTGCCTCTTTATCTTTATCTTACAAATGAGGACAAGACACACAGAAGATTTGCCAAGGTTATCCAGTAAGTCAAAAGTAAGACTAGAGAACCAGACTGTTATTAGCTACCAACCATCCCAGGAGGAGTAACTTCATCCAAGAGAACAAACCTGACCTGGACTTAAGTATATTTAATTACCTTCCTAAAATTCTGGTCTGCATAAGGCACTAGTTCAGAGTGGAGTGGAAGCTGAATTTAACACAGTAAAACAATTTAAAATGCACACATCTTCTTGACCCAAAGCGTTTCCTAGTTTTTAATATTCCTCACCTGCAACATCAATAAAATGAGGTGGCAGAGGGATATAGCACCAGTGTAACTCCTGCAAAAATGTTTGAAAGTGATGGAAAAAATGTCTCCAAGAAGTCTAAGACAAACTTAGATTATTAGAGGATTGTGTGATTTTAATAATGGTACGGCAAACACAGGAACTGTGTTATATAAACAATCCATTCACGTGCCCCGTTCCTTCCCTCCTACACACGCTCGCACTTCATACACAGGCACAGTGCACCGGCTGCCAGACAGAGAAGTTGTGTTGATTCTATGTGGGGTCTTCGAACCATAAGGCCTTTAAACTCAACAGACCCTAACCTACAAAATCAGTTTTACTTGTTGTATTTAATGGCATGTTTCTGTGCTTATCTTATATTACGTTTGCTTTACTGTGTTTCGTGACTAAATATTTCTGCCCAACCAAATTTTGTTTATATTTGTGGGTTTATTTAACTATTTTTTCCAGGTAAAGGAATTGGAGAAATCAGTATTAAACATAAAATCCAAAGCATTTATGGGAGACTATTTTTACAAACTGAAGCACTGAGAGACAAAAAAGGATTCTCGGTTCCAGCCTCCGTAGTTAGCATAGAGTTCCACAGCCCTTCCTACAGCATTGCTTGGATTGGTATTGTCTAAGCTCCACTTTATTTGGGGATGGAGAATAGGACATAAGGAGAAGAAAATAACATTTAAACACTAAAATTTAAGTGCTGACTACGACACTGCCTAACTCCTACTCACGGATGTTCCAAAGCACAATGCACTGACCATTTCTGCTATGACAGATGACAGCATTTCAGTAGCAACAAGATCAAGGTCTGCTTGGCACTTGAAAACCTCTAGCTCTAAATTCCTGTCCCTGTAGTGTTGGTCACTGACAGGGACAGATATAGCAAGGATCTATCTAGAAGTCATTTGGGTGCCTAAGAGAAAAGAATAGTTCCTAAAAAGTGAGAATAAACATATCCATTTGTTTAAACATCTCCTAATTCATTTTAGGGTTATTCTCAGATGATACAGTTATAAATGCCTCAGCAAGGAGATAGATGCATGGGCTCTCTGCTGATTCAGGCTTCTGCAGAGCAAAACTGCATTATCTCTACTGCATTAAGGCCTTCCACAACTGTTTAAATGGCCTTGGGATTAGGTCCTATGGGAAGTGAAAACAAAAGTAAAATACTTGAGTGCAAAACTAAATCAATAATCCTGAAGCTTTTTATTCCTCTCAGTCAAGAGTCAAATGAAAGACAATCAATACAATTATTGTAACTTCTTCCTGAAAAAGCAACAGATAATCTATTCTGCAAGCTGGAGGAACCCAAAGCACAGTGCAAAAGATCAGCCCTCCTCTTCACGAGAACAGCAAAGGATGCTCAGTGCTTTTCTAGCCTGTTCTGCCAAACTCAGAGGAAAAAGAAACAAATTCCAGGTTAGGGCCATTATCATCAATGGCTGCTTTTTAAAAGAGACCCCATTTCTCCACATCATTTAAATCTGCATGCCAAATGGAAAAGCTCACATGCATGAAGCTCAAAACAGATCTTCTGCAGAGTAAAACTTTCATCAATAATTATTTTATGCTGCAGGACAAGAAATGTTCAACAATCCAGTTTCTCTGTTCACATTCACATCATCTTTGATTTCTTCACCACCTCCTCATTTTTTTCAATTCACACCTACAGCCACCCGTGCAGTCAGTATTCCTTTCCCACAGACAGCAGCTGCACTAACAAGAGCTGAGCATCTCACATTATTACACCTTTTTCTGCTACAGGTTCTTTATAGAGACTAAATAACCCACAAGAAATACACACCAATGAATTGTAAACAACCTTGGCAGAGAAGGGGAAAAAACAAAGCACCGGCAAAGGAACTGAAAAGGAAATTTGGGAGCTTTAAGCAGGATCATTAAAACTGCTGATGAGCATAGTGGCTTCGTAGAAGGGATGCCTCTTTCTTGAAGGCAGTTTTCATAGCAGTAGTTTCCCAAGTATAAGAAACACACATATTTCCCCTACCAAGATCTGTCCTGCCAGTCCCAGTGTAGCCAGCGTCCCCCACAGCTCTGCAGCTCTCAGAGCTGACAGGCGTGAAGAGGCTCAGGTGCACGCACCCACCTGCTCACGGGGGAACCTGCTCCACGCTGCGCCTCCACTGCAGCCAGGAATTGGCCTAAAATCTGAGGACGCTGTTTCTCTTAACAAAGACTCACCCTAGGAACAGGAGTGTTTCCCATCCACCCAGAGACATCTTTACTCTGCCACTAAAAAGCAGCGTAACTCCAGTTGCTGTACGTACTGAGCCTCCTCTCACCTTATACTGCTACAATATTTCCTCAGCATCTTCATCTAGAAATCTCAGCTATGATGTCTCTGCCAAATTTATGCCTTTGTGTTTTCCTCACAGTTTTGGTCTTTCATCTCTGTCCAGTACATGCGATCATTGTGGCAGCAAGAGAACAATTCTTCTGACAGGTTGCCCAAGTATATTGCCCTTCAGTCCTCCTGAATTATCTTCCTTTAATGTCTTTCTGTTTGCTTCCAACATTACTGCTGTCATTATGGCCCCTCTATGGTTCTTTTTTGGCTCTATTAATAGGCAGATTTCCCAAAAACATTTTCCCAAGAACTCTGAAGAGAGTACTCCATCCCAATGGCAAAGGCTCCCATCCAAACCAGTTTCTCTTTCTCTTTTCACCAGAAGTTGTACAGAATAAGTTTCATCTGGTAAAATTAAATCACTGAAAGCAATAAGGGAAATGCAAACCTTCCTGGCAGAGGAGTTAATTCTGTATTCAGTTATGCACTTACTTACATCCATTATTCTCAGCTTTTTTACTGTCGTTCAATACTCTCAATTATTCACAATTCTGTGTATTAATACAAAGGAGAAAACATTCACCCAGTAGATATTGATCCTGTGGTGAAAACCGCATCTCTTGCTTTGGTAGAAGGTCATCTAACCACCAGGTCATTAAAAGGACTGGATCAGAGATATTTTCCAACAGTTCTACTGCCTGTGTAAGGGATTACTTAGGTATTTTACAATTGAAAAAGAAAAAAAAAAATAGAGAAGAGAGGGGAAATAAACAGCACAAGAAGTAAGTAGTAGGACTTAAGTCTTTTCATGAGCCTAAAAGACTTGCCCACAGTGGTACAGAAAACCTGTGGAAAAGAAAGGAATTGACTCTCAGTCTCTCGAGTTTCATAGGCACAAGGTTGTCTTTCCTCTCTATGAACAGCACAGCTTCTGTATTTTCAGTAACAAACAACTATTGCAATTGATATTCAGTGTTCATGTATTAAGCCATCACCTCTAAAACCAACCTAGAGAGCTACATGGGTTTGAAGAGCAGTGTTATTAGAAACTAACGGATTATGTTGGACAGGAGTTAAAACAGTAGTATAGACCCAAATCCACCAAAACAGAGAGCAAGTGTGCATGAGAGTATTCAGGAAGACTTTACTGCCTTCTTCATACACAGACATTTTCTGTTTCCTCCCTATTTTCACACCAAGATCAGAAGCTTGCAGTATTTCTAATGCTCCAGGGTATCATTATGAGAGATAGTCCAAGCTTTGTCTTCATTCTTGTACTATTTTTAAAAGAATATTATTAATGAGGAACAACATGTAATTTTGTGCTTGGAAGCAGATGAAATCAGAAGTGTTTTCCTATGCTTTAACGTGCAATTGGAACAGACCTAGGAGTTAGTCACATACAATGCAGCATCAGCTGTTACATTTATCTAGTCGTTCTCCCAGGAATTCAACTGGCTATTTGATTACGGATCTGTAACTAAAAGGGGTTTATTACAGCTCAAAATCTTGACTTTGAGAACCACACCTCAAAGCCTCCTCTTTTCCAATGCCAGAAGGTTTATTTCTGGCATACTAACAGCTTTTAAAAAACCAAAAAGTTACTCCCAGGAGACTTACTTGTAGAAACACTTTTTAGTAATAATGAATAAAATATAAGAAAAAAATAGGCTGCAGGCTCACTAAGTATAGAACTAGAATTGTGTTGGAATTTTATCATTTATTCAAATTCCACAGTTTTTCCTTGCTGTACGGTTTCATGGACTATACCAAAGCATCCAAACTTCCCTTAAATACAAGAAGGGAGGGAATACAAGGAGAATGTAGATTATCAATCTCAGGCCCACACGTCAGACTCAAATGTCTTCCTTTATTTTAAACCAGAGATTAGTTATGCCTTATGCTATCTTGTTTAATTAATAAAAACACATTTTGAGACAATTAAAGGACCCACAGTATCAGTTTGTACTCAAAATTTAATACAATTCAGTAATTAGTTAATGCAATTATGATTTTCATCAGAAACCAATTCATTGCTGTTTCCCATAAAACTTCACTATCTGTGAATGTAGATAGAGCCTTCGCGACCATAAATTCCTCCTATGTTTTTTTGACACAGATATAAGAATTCATCCAGAATGGCAGAGGTAAATAGCACTCCTTTAAAGTCACAGCTGAAATAGGAAGAGAAGATACAAATGTCTGTGTAATACAGAAATGTATTTGCCAATATACTACTGGCCAAATTTACCTGTATTAACACAACCAAAATCATTTAAATCCCTCATTAACAGGCAACATTAACACAGATCTATTTGACAAACCAGCATTTCTATGCATAACATTATTTGAAAGATGTAGATAAACTGGAGAGCTCTCACAGAGAGTTACAAAACAACATCAAAGCTGGAGTGACTTGCTTACACTGAAATAACAAAGCAAGCTAAACCCATGAGGGTTGAGCTGAAGGACAGGGAAGGAAACATGAGTGTAGTTGATGATTAACTATGCGAAAAGTGAAAAGGAAAGAAGGGAAGGATTTAGTTCACCTATAACTGAGTGCCAAAGGAGAAACTATTTGAATAGCTAGAAACTGTTTAATGATGTTCCTATAAAAATGACACCGGCATGACTTTTTAGATGCTTAAAGGGACATCAAGGCCAACTCAAAGGGGCATCAAGGGCAAGAAAAGCTTCTTGAGGTACATCAGGGATAAAAGGAAGACCAGGGAGGATGTGGGCCCCCTCTGGGAGGAAATGGGAGTCGTGGTTACCTGGGATGTGGAGAAGGCTGAGGTACTCAATAACGTTTTTGCCTCAGTCTTCACCAGGGAGAGCTCTAGCCACATCGCCCAAGTTGCAAAAGACAAAAGCAGGGACTGGGAGAACGAAGAACTGCCCACTGTTCTAGAAGAGCAGGTTCAGGAACATCTAAGGAATCTGAAGGTCCACAAGTCCATAGGACCTGATGAGATGCATCTACGGGTCCTGAGGGAACTGGCAGATGAAGTTGCCAAGCCCCTGTCCATCGTATTTGCGAAGTCATGGCAGTCTGGTGAGGTTCTCGTCAACTGGAAAAGGGGTAATATAACCTCCACTTTTAAAAGGGAAACAAGGAAGACTCAGTGAACTACAGGCCGGTCAGTCTCTCCTCTGTGCCTCTCAAGATCATGCAGCAGATCCTCCTGGAAATCATCCTAA
Organism: Tetrax tetrax; assembly: GCA_009806455.1. NCBI lineage: Eukaryota > Metazoa > Chordata > Aves > Otidiformes > Otididae > Tetrax > Tetrax tetrax. The sequence goes on from WHYT01016549.1 coordinate 37,894, forward strand.
GGCACATGGAAAATAAGGAGGTGATTTGTGACAGCCAACATGGCTTCACTAAGAGCAAATCGTGCCTGACTAATTTGGTGGCCTTCTATGATGGGGTGACAGCATTGGTGGACAAGGGACGATCAATTTACATCATCTACCTGGACCTGTACAAAGCATTTAACACTGTCCCACACAACATCCTTGTCTCTAAACTGGAGAAATACGGAATTGACAGACAGATCTCTAAGTGCGTAAGGAATTGGCTGGACGGCCACACTCAAAGAATTGTGGTCAATGGCTCGATGTCCAAGTTGAGACTGGTGACAAGTGATGTTCCTCAGAGGTCAGTATTGGGTCTGGCCCTGCTCAACATCTTTGTTGGCAATATGGACAGTGGGATAGAGTGCACCCTCAGCAAGTTCACCAACAACACCAAGCTGTGTGGTGCCGTCGACATGCTGGAAGGGAGGGCTGCCATCCAGAGGGACCTTGACAGGCTGGACAAGTGGGCCCGTGCCAACCTCATGAAGTTCAACCAGGCCAAGTGCAAGGTCCTGCACCTGGGTCATGGCAATCCCAGGAACAAATCTAGTCTGGGCAGAGAATGGATTGAGAGCAGCCTTGAGTAGAAGGACTTTGGAGTGTTGGTGGTTGAGAAGCTCAACATGAGCAGGCAATGTGCCCTTGCAGCCCAGACAGGCAACCACATCCTGGACTGCATCAAAAGGAGCGTGGCCAGCAGATCAAGGGAGGTGATTCTTCCCTTCTACTCTGCCCTGGTGAGACCCCATCTGGAGTACTATGTCCAGCTCTGGAGCCCCCAACAAATGAAAAACATAGATTTGTCGGACCGAGTCCAGAGGAGGGCCACGAAGATGATAAGAGGGCTGGAGCACCTCTCCTGTGAGGACAGGCTGAGAGTTGGGGCTGTTCAGCCTGGAGAAGAGGAGGCTCCAGGGAGACCTTGTAGCAGTCTTCCAGTACCTCAAGGGGGCCTACAGGAAAGACAGGGAAAAACTCTTTAGCAGGACCTGTTGTGACAGGACAAGGAGTAATGCTTTTAAAATAGAGGGAAGCAGATTCCAACCAGATATAAGGAAGAAATTTTTTACAATGAGGATGGCGCAACACTGGAACAGGTTGCCCAGAGAGGTGGTGGATGTCCCATCCCTGGGAACGTTCAAGGCCAGGTTGGACGGGGCTCTGAGTAACCTGATCTGTTGGAGATGTCCCTGCTCCTTGCAGGGGGGTTGGACTAGATGGCCTTTAAAGGTCCCTTCCAACCCAAACCATTGTATGATTCTATGAATCTATGATTCTATGAATCTACGATTCTACGATTCTAAAAGTATTGTAGTGTTCTGAAGAGCTTCAAAATAAAATGACAATTTCTTTTCCATGGCGTCTGCTCTTTGGAGAGACACACCTGAACAGAACGAAATAGTACTGCTTTCATTCCTCATAGCCTTATCCTCACCGCACAGTCCCACTGCCTTCAGTGGGGGAGGTCACTAAAGACACAACCTGAAAAAAAGCAGATTTTTTTTTTTCTGATGACAATCAATGAACCTTCTGCCTGAAGAGCTTATATTTTACTGGAGATAGATTTATGCACACATACACATGCAAATGTACAGAAAAAGGCAGAAAATAACTTAATTTCAAATTGAGTTTGTGTCTGGTAGAAAAAAAAGAAAAACAAAGTCAGAGTTTTCCACTAGTAATTCAATACTTCAAACATGGAGAAGTTGAAAGAAGCCTCGGACATACTGACAAAGGCATTATTGGAGAGAGGACTTTAGGACTAAAGAAAACCCAAAAGTAACATGCCATGTCAGAGCAAACATTCGTAACAAATCACAGTGCTTGGATGGCACCCTCAGTGGTATGCAAGCAGTTACAGCAAGGACCATACGATAAACCAAAATGGTCTGCACTCATGACAACAGTTTCTTTCAGCACAGCAACACCAATTCACAGGCATGCTATAACTACACATTGGTAAGATGACAGTATTATTATATAATTTTTTTAGAAATCATTCCAAAATAATTTGCTTAGGTAACCTGAAGATACTTGTTTGTGCCTGAAACCAAAACTAACAAAACCATCAATGTATTAAATAATTTTCAGAATAATATTTTAAGCAGAGTATGATTTTATAAAACAGATTTATGGTCTGTGGCAGATAATTACAGAGGAACAACTTCTTCTCATATTAAGAGTTTGCAGCAGAGTTTGTGCTGATATAAATTTATAAGGGTAAGGATATGCGTAAAACCTAAATTTCTTTTAAAAGGGACTCCAATTGAAGGAAGTTTATTAATATCAATTTAATAGTCTGGATTTATGTCGAGTAGGTATCACAGCACATTTCAAAATTAATGTGTTTTGTTGGTTTTTTTAGAGTCACATTTTTGGAACTGGAGTCTCCACTTTGAGTGCCATAAATGTCAATCAAAAAATTAATGGGGAGGGTGGGGGTTGGTGAACCAACCACCTAGAAATGTTGGGAACCTAACCCCTCACAGCATTGATTTTCTTGCCACATTTTTAAAGAAATTAAGAGGGAGAAGACACCAGTGATGATGTTGACACACTTGAAAATCTAGTTTCAATACCAGTGAGAGCAAAACCATCGATATAAACCACAGTGTGCATTTTTATTAAGTTAATATAAAGTGGAGTCAGGGCTTCCACAAATATTCTACTGATATTATAGTGGAATATAGGAATTCATAAATGAAATATAAAGTTACTATTATTTGGTTTTGCAACCAAAACTGAGGAGGGAGGGTTATAATTTCTATGTATTTTCTTTTTTTATTCTTGCTTCTTGTGATTATTGCTACTGATTATTTGATCCCAAAAAGGAAGCATGTAGAGAGGAGAATGAATGGGTAGACAATTATACTCCATCAGATGTACTTGAAATCAATCATGATGCAGTTTACTCAGGCTGTTTTCCTGAGCTTGCTGTCTCTATGAACTGTTCAAGGGAAGAACTCAGTAATGATCTGGCTTTCTGCACATTGATTTTTAACAGCATTGTCATTTCAGCCAATAGAACTCTGGTAAAGACTAAGTGAAAATGTTTTCTTTTATTGGGGAACTCACAAATGCATGTAGGAATTTCCCCAGAAAATACAAAAGGGAATGAAAACAAAAGGAGTGTCTACTTGCAAAATTACTGGGCAGCGCTGGAATTGTAAAAATAAGAAAATGGAGAATATCAGTGAAAAGGAAAAAGGAGTACTTCTGGTTTTTATTAATGAGGTTTTTAATGTTGCAGATAGTAACTAGAAATGTCATCAGTCAGAATATTTTCTTGTCTGTTCTACCGCTGCATAATGTTCATCCATTGGGTTCCAATGGGGGACTACAGTACGGTTCAGTTTATGGCTCATCCGTACATTAAAATTTGCTAACATCAGGGAAACTTTTCTAAATTTAAAATGAGGAGAAAATAATCTAGTATTTATTTATTCATTAAATAAAGACTTTTTGTAAAAAATCTCTAATGTATATTTGACATTCACTAGCCGCTGGGACAACAGAATCACACAGGCATGAATAACAAGTGTAATAATTGACCCACCTTTTGCTGATTATATAAATAAAACTCTAGTATGAAGTATGAACAGTAGTAAGCAAACTTATTTTTTAAAACATTGTCCATTTTAATAACATAAGTTACAGGCTTAAAACCAAGCGAAAATGTTCTCTTTAAACCACCCTGTATCTGTTGAACACCAAAAGCAATCACTTCTAATAAAATGGGAGGTTAAGAACAGGAGAGGAAGATGTCCACTTCAGCACCTGATTTGGTTTTACCATTTTAATAACCAGTAAACTCAAATTGCCTTAACATGCCAATCCAGCAAGTAAAGCTGCACACTCCAGTAAGAGTTTTGCCAGTGCAATGGGTGATACCCTCCCAGTTTTCTAAGGCTGAAGTTCCACTAATTACAAAACAGATTCTATACCGGGAAGGCTTTCAGGATCAGATCTTTACTTGCAAGTGCAAACATACAGAAACTCTCCACATTTTACTTGTAAAGATTATTGAACTCAACAGTAATATAATTACTAGAAAAAAGCTTATATTGGTAGTGCATGAGACTGACTTTATATTTGAAGGGTCAAATACCGGGATGATGGATGTAATGTATGTAATCTAAATCTAAACAATACATTTACTTCATTTTGAGTGCGCAAATGAAATTAATTTTGTTTTTACAGAGCACTACTAGATCTAGACACTTTTAAGTTCTAAGCTAGGGATTTTTCTTCCATCTCAGTTTCCCCATCTGTGAAACGGATAAAACTCACCTTCCCCACTCAGCGGATGTGTGGATTAGCTAAAGAGGCTGAAAACCCTTTGAAGATGAGAAGTGCTCATCATTATTATCCAACAGCAGCATTCCAATTACAGTCTCTCGTCCTTCTTCCTTTAGAAACTGTCAAACACAATATACCACTCCATGCGTCACAAAGATTAAATATGTCTCGTATGACAGGTTTAAGATGGACAGGATATTATCTTAACAAGGTTACATGCAAATATAATTACTTGTTTGCTAATTCATTTCATTTAACCTACAAATGCTGTCAGCCTGCTTTCTGCAAAGAAGGGCCCCACAGTTCTGCCATTAAGGGGACGTTATTTCTTTAGAGGGTGTGTGGAACTACCTCCACCATGTCAGACCTACACGTTTCATATTGGTCTTATAAAGGCGTTACGAGAATTTCACATTTCTTGGATTCTTGGAAGTTACTTTTTATTATCGTCACACTGTCTAACGCATTTTCCATTAGTGAATTAATACTGATTATCTTTTCATTTTACTGGAGAAACATCTAAAGTAGAGAAGCCACAGGGCAGATTTTAAAGACATTTAGGCACCTGTAGTAACTGCAGGCTAAGAACAGGTTGATTTTTAAAATTTCACAAGGTCTCTGCCTGAATATTTAAGTACCTACACACTCTTTAAAAATCTTTTTTTGAAGTCAGAGAAAAATTATCTAAACAAGAACTAGAATTCATGTGTTTTGGTATCAGCAGGATGCATCTTCTGAAGAGTCCTACAGACAGCTGATTCATTATACTGACTCCCAGAGCAACAAGTATCACTTCGTAACAGAAAAAAAAGGTACTTTTTCTACATATCAGTAAACTATATGTACACCCAAAGAGTCCTTCTGCACAAAAGTTCTCCCTTCAGGGGGACAAGTTTCCTGTCCTAACAAGCATGCATTAGGTGCCTTGTTTCTGCACAATCCCGGCAAAGCTACTCTACCCAGGGCTCAGCTCCCTGGAGTTACCTCACTTCTGGCCTTGCTACCAGCTGCTCCGGCTGTGCTGGATGCACCCAGCACGAGCGACGCGCCAGCAGCCAGAGTCTCGTCAGCGCGGTGGTCAATACCCTCATTAGCAGCAGAATGAGGCCACGCGGCCAGGTGCCCTCACTGCTAAATGACAGACAGCTAAGCTCGACTTTGCAGTGTAATGAAGGAAGTGAAGTAAACGAGAAGAGCCCAAAAGGCATGTGAATAGGACAAAGAGAACACAGACTTTCTTCTTTGCTTTTTCTCAAAATTTTCATGGTAGCTTAAGTCAAGATGAAGGGAGCAGCTGACAACCCTCAGTTAACCTGATGGAAGTTGCGTTTTACAGGTTAAATTCAATTAGTGTTTTAGAAACCCACTGGATTCCTCACAGCAATCCAACTTTCTTAACGAGTTTCCAAACAGACTATAGCTTTGAAAAAAAACAGGTGACAGCACCTCTAGCTTCTGACCTGGATACTTATCTTTACAGAACTGGATTTACAAAAATCCCTGCAAAAGGTGCCGGTCTTCTAATCAGTTTAAGCAATAAAGAATGGGATTTTTAAGGCTCACTTTGCCGTGAAACAACTGTGCCCTTTTATGTGGCTCTGTAGGTCAATCCTACAGAAAGTGCACAGGCAGTCAAGGTCCCCATTTGCTGCAGTGAGACACACATTCCCTGGAGCCTGTTGCCCTTCCAAAAACGGGGAGTAATACTGCACTTTAACCTATTTGGGACACCCCTACTTCACTGTCGATCAAATCAGTTCCAGAGAAACTTTCTTCCCATTGATAAGGACAGCTTGCTGGAGAAATCTGAGCAACAAAGAGGTTTGGGGTCTTAGGGGAGTGGTTGCATTTTTTGTAGATAAGCCCACTTAAGAATCATCCTTCTCTGTCACCAATTGTTAATTTAAAAAAAAAAAAAAAGAACAGTTTTTAAAACCAAGTTTAATTCTTGATCATGACTTTGTAAAGACACAAAGTGTTACGGCTCACTAGAATTACAATTTCCAAACTATTTGAAATCTATTTTTGCAGAGAAGCACACACATGCACTTAAAAGTTTGATGTACAGAACTACAATTAATTTGCTATCATCTAACGGCAGCAAAGAAAGAGATGGAAAAATGATTGATAGATTACGCTTTAGAGAAACAGAGGGCTGTCTGTTTGAGCAACTTCTCGTCATCTTGTCGGTTACTTTGCAAGAGGCTGACCTTTTTAATTCCCATATGAACCTGAAGCTAACTCAGAGCAGAAAAGGCCTGCTACACACACTGCACTGACAGCTAGAAACATTTTTTTTTCTTCAGACTACAACACACATTCTTTTATCTTAAATTCTTCAAGGGTGAGGCAGTTAAGCTTCGGCCAAAAGAGAGACCGCTGGGATGGCGGCAGCAGCCCTGGGGCTACGGCTGGAGCCGTATGGCCAAACCAGAGCATAATTCCTCCGCCTGCACGCTCCGGTGTGGCTCAGCAAGGCCGGAGATCCAATTTCGCAGCTATCCATCCTGATCCGATCGATGAAGGTAGAGTCCCCTACGACTGCAAGTCTCAACAGGCAACGCTGCATTCTGATTTAAGTAACTTCCAACTCTGACTGTCTTAGTGGCCACATCTCTATATTAAAGAGAGCAAAACACTGCAGCTCCAAGGGCTCTATCTGGCAGAAGACCAAAGACAATAATGCTGTATCTATACGGGCTTATTTCTATCATTATGTTTTCATTTCCTTAATGGCTTAAATATCTTCTTCATCTGAGATAAATGTGCAAGCTAGACTCCTGTTTGCATAAAGTACAAGTTTCTTTATTGGCATGCACACATCCAAAGTAATCTTTGCAAATGTCTGCAATAAAAAAAAGCAACAAAGGCAACACAAAGTAATCTGAAATCTTTGCTGTTCCCCTGAAATACAGAGTGGCTAATTTTCTTCTAACCATCTGCTCTGTCCGCCTTAAACTAATCCTAATCCCCTACCTCATCTGAAGACAACCTTTTGCAGTATCCAAAGCTCTGCCACACCAAGCAATAGGCATAATGGATTCTCATTACCGCACTAGCTGCCACCATTAAGACCCATTTGCTTGGACAGCTCAGGTAGAGCAGCTGCCTTGATTTAAGATCTCAGCTCCAGCTCAGCCCTGATCAGAGCAGCCTCAGAAAACTGGCAGTATATTTAAAGTTATTCACTGTAATGAAGCCATAGCACATGCTCTAGAAGTCTATTGTGAAAGCATAATTGCCCCTGTCGCTACACCTTAGGACCTCCGGACTGGATTACTGTATTGATTTTCACACGGAGCAGCTGTGGATCACTTAGGAGTCATGAGCAACGGAGAAAGCAGCTATCCACAAGGAACACAACACAACCATTTTTCAGACCATATGACTGCCCTGTTAACCCTAATGCAGTTCAGGATCTTGATGCTGAGCTTGAAAGTCTTCACATGGGCTAGGTCCAAGCTATTTTGAAGATCACCTTTCTTCCTCTGAGTACCATAACTGTTAGGAAGTCTCCTAGTTTTAATTAATAATACCAACAGAGGGGGACATTTTTATTGAAGCAAATTTGACCGTGGACTATTGTTGCCATATAGATTTGATACAGCTTTACCTGTCTATATTTAGGGCAGGGTATACGGCTATGAAGACACACATGGCAAAAAAAAGTCTACACAAACACATCTCACCAGTACATGAATGCTTCTTTTTAATTTCAGAAAAAATTTAAAGCTTTGTCTTAAATTTGCAAAGCCTTTAACCAGGCTTCCTCTGCAATCCCCTCATTTTCCATGATCCTGCACGACAGCTCTGCTCTCGAGGAACAATGCAGCTTTGAGCAAAGTACCAAGGACTGTGTATTTTCAATGGCTGGATGCCAAATATTAAGGTCCCTGTCAAAAGAAATTTCCCGAAGCCTGCTGTTTAACTCCAAATGTGAACTACATTTCAGGGAAAATTTTTTCTAGGTGAAGCATCAATAAAAATCACCACCACCAATGGAAAAAGGAATGTTTCGTTCATATGCTTGTGAATGCAAAGAAATAATGATCTTGATGGTAATACATATTGATACTCTTACTTTTTCTTAAATAAAGCTTAATAAACATCTTGAGCTTCATGCTACATTGGAAACTAAATTGGATTTCTAAATCTTTACCTATAAATCTTTGAAAGTACTCAGCATCTGATGTCAGGAGATCCGCTATACAGGGCCTTTGAAAATGAAACGATGAGCATTTCAAAGCTCAGAAAGGTTTTAAGAAAATAAGTTTAAAAAAAAATGTACCTGCCCCGAAAAACCAAACAAACTTGAACATCTACCCTTCAAATCATATATGGCTAAAGTAGGGCAGAGTTGCGTGGTGCATGCATGCCTTAATCCTGGCATGTGGATATTTATTTTCACTGCCTTTGATCAATAAGCAGTAGAAATCCATGCACCTGGGAGGTTAAAATAGGAATCACAACCTGACTCTTCAGGTCCTCCCACACACAAAGCTGTACTTCCAGAGAGGGTCTTGCTGAGCCAGGATTACGTGCAAGGGAGAGCTCAACACAGGAGAAGGCTATGAGAGCAGGACCAATACGTCACTCGGGAAAGATGAAGGCAAACAGTAGCATCCACAATAGCATGGGAGCCACGTGGTTTATGTGTGGCTCGGATTAACTACTTAGCACACAGTAAAAAAATATGAACTATGAAACCTGTAATGGATCAGTATCATTTCTGGCCACTTAGTGGCTTTACACTCTCAGCCTTTTCCCCACACACTGGAAAGTAAACAAGTACAGGTGCAGCCTCCTTGTAAATGGGAACAAGTAAAGCTTCTCTAACAGCTGCTTTATCTGTGCTCTCTGAGACAATATTGCAAGCTGAAGCCCTAACTAACCCAACTGCTGTGATAAAAAGGCTGATGTCATCATTTTTTTAATCACTTCAACAAGCTACATATACACAAAGTGATCATTACATACATCATGCTCCCTTTGCTTGCAGAAACCTGATCATTATTGATTGCAGCTTTATATATAGATTCCAACAGTGAAAGTATCTTAAGCGTAGAAAGCAGCAGCCTGGCCTTCTGCTTGGGTAGTTCCCTATCAGATAATTAGTAGAGACAGCCAGAAAAATATCAGTATCTACACTGGTATCTATGACTCACTAGAAAATTTCCCCCTGTAAAAATTTCCATTCTGGACAGCTATGCAGTATCTCCACTTGGAAGTACAATTTATTTCTTTTCTGCCCAAGACAGAAGAAGCTGCACTTCCAACCACAGCCCTTACAGATACACCAGTGCCTTGTCAACAAACGCAGCAGGGGCATTATGGCAATTGCATAATTCTGTCCCTTGAAGAAGAAAAGGACTATTTTGAATGAACAGGCACCACTAGAAGACCTCAATGTTACAGAAGAAAAAGAAAAGAGACAACTCATGCTCATGCTCTGAAACTGGTATTTTAAATATTGCTTCCTCTTTAGCCAATATGCCTTTGCATTTGGATGGTACCAGATCCTGAATGTTACAAACCACAGACCTGAAATGGTGTGGGGAACAGCTGCAGGCTTGCCTCAAGTGCAGCCAGCACTCCCAACATGAGATCAAGCAATATGAGATGTCCTGAAGAGCTATTTTAGTAGAAATCGATCATTTATTTTTCCAAAATGTTATTATGTTTATTTGAGTGTGTTGGCAAAATGTGTACGATAGGAACGTATTAGAGAACAAGCACACTGTAAAACTGTTGGTGTAATCACCAGGTGAAACAAGCAAGATTATATTCTACTCTTTTTCAGTCTACTATTTTCTATTATGTTCCTTTCAAATAGTACCTATGTACGTGAAGTTGACATTGCAGGTGTGCAGCACAGGCACAGGCCTCTGTGTTATAAAGGCATTATAGAATCACATAAACCGAATAATTTAATTGAAATAATCAAAAATAAATTACTGGAATTGAAGCCAAATACAAACAGAGCTTGGCTTTCCTCCAATATGTGCTAGCAACAATATCCTAGCCTCGTTAACACATTGCAAGTTTTTGTATAGGCAAGAGATCACAGATAAATCAGTTCCTCTCCTTCTGCAGTACACAAATCATGCACTCACTCAATACATAACAAATCCTTCACAGACATCTCCAAGTTTTCTTTCTAAGAACACATCAGGCTGCCTAATAAATTAGAAGTGTCTTCCATGAATGGACCAAATTCCAAGTGAGGTTTATAGAGTTCAGGAACATCACAAAGCAGATCCTTTCAATGAGTTAAGTGAAGCTACAGAAAACCACCAACACTCAGTGACAGAAATTCAATTGTTTGTTTTGCAAAGTTCACATAAAATTTTATGAATATATATGAAATATTCCTTTTCTGGTAATAAGCATGAAAGAGTCCTCTAAATTATTTGTTCAAACAATTAAAATTTTATATCAATTCAATTTTTTACTTACCTTGTCACCTTGCATGTCAATGTATAAAAAGTCAAGGAAGCAGAAAATATTTAGCATTAGGACATGCAAAGAACACGTGAAATCTGCTACTTCAATTAATCAGGCCAAGCCTGTGCCATTACTTGTGTAACACCACTGCTGCATTAGCAAATTTAGATATAAAACACCTGTGCTTTCGGCCTTAAAAGACTGCACCAGCTGGGTTGTCTATGGAAAGGTGTCCTGGCAAACAGAAATCCCCATAGTATCAAAAGTACTGGTAGTCACACAAGCCATAGAATAGAATCATAGAATAGTTTAGGTTGGAAGAGACCTTTAAAGGCCATCTAGTCCAACCCCCCTGCAAGGAGTATGGACATCTCCAACAGATCAGGTTGCTCAGAGCCTCATCCAACCTGGCCTTGAATGTTCCCAGGGATGGGGCATCCACCACCTCTCTGGGCAACCTGTTCCACCTTCATTGTAAAAAAATTTTTCCTTATGTCCAGTCTGAATCTACCTCCTTCTATTTTAAAACCATTACCCCTTGTCCTATTACAACAGGCCCTACTGAAGATTTTTTCCCTGTCTTTCCTGTAGGCCCCTTTAAGGAGCAAAAGCATACAACAAAGGCATCATTGTATTCCGAAGCTTAAAAATGAACGTTACTTCAATATATCAGCCTCAGCCTCTAAACACAGAGGCACAATAGCATGGAGCTGATGGAACTCTGGAAGACGGTGATAAACGCTTCTAACTGCACCTATGCACGGATGTTCAGATCACGCCTGCTTTTCGAGGCAGCTCTGGATAACAAAGTGAAATATCAGGGTGGAGGGGAATCGTGGCTATGTGTTCATTCGGCACTATTCACTACGGCTGACTCAGAAGAGTGCAAGAACAGCAGCTGTAACTGCTCAGGGGATTGTAGATTGGAGGGATAGGAGAAGGAGGGAAGGAAGGTAAGGTAAGAGTGGCCAAAGAGATGATGCATCTGAAAGACTGTTCAAGAAAACTACACCGAAGCCTATGATCAAGTCATTGAAAAAAAGGCTAAAATACTGAAAGCTTCATCCTAAAGCTGGAAAACATTTATCTAAGTAACTTGTTTCCAAATGATGAACACCATGAAACTTATGGAAGTTATAAGAGACCAAGAGTGCTTAGCACTGATACAGATCAGATCACTTGGTTATTTATGAGGGAGTGATAAAACCTCATCTATAATAGAGACTACACATCCCAGATTTGGGGGTCTTCTCATAGGCCAGGCTGATGTAGGAGTGACACATCTGAGTGCCTTTCCATATACAGGAGGAGCTAATCCCTATCTCCTCTGATTCCTCTCAGGGAAACAAAGCAAGCAGTGGAAGTAGTCCAAAGACTACCAATTAGATTATGCTGATTTAGGGATGAACCTTTAGATGTGCTTGGGATTTGAAAATTTTGTTTGCTGTTACTTTATGCATGAGCAAAAGCACTCCTCTTTGCAGTCCCTCAGGATGGAATAAAGAACCTAGTAAATCAATAACTGCCATTAAATATGAAACTATTTCTGAATCCTCACGGTAAATAAAGAACCACTGTCTTATCCAGTCCTCAATATAAAAGGATATCGAATTCTTGAGGTCATATTTTAGACACCCCTGATAGCACACAGTACAATTTATTAGCTTGTGGACAGCAAAGAATATCTTATGATATATTAGTGTAGGCAGAGAATAACCCGTATCTGCCGGTTAGAGCGAGAAGGCACTCAGAAGTTTATTTTCCTCTAGTGTCTTCCATTCTGAAGAGCTGTGAAAATGTGAACCCAGCTGATTCCACTGACTCGTCTTCTCCACATAAATAGCAATTTAGAAGACAGAAATGTTAAAAGGCTGCTGTCTGTTGAGCTCAATGTATTACATCTGGAGAGAAGGCCATTATTGACCTGATAAATTGAAACTGATAAATCTTGGGTTGTATCCATATCATGAGAAAAAATTAATCATGTGGACTGAAAAGAAAACCATAATGTTATATTACATTTGCCTCATCTCCAGGAATATATCTAGAAATGTACATTTCAGGAATTAAACGTGGACTATTCAGCAACCCTTATATTGTGACTGGAAAGGACTACTGTGCTTCAAAAAACGACTATAATGGTACATCAAAAGAGGAATGAAAGCTCTGAGAGTTTAAGCAGTATTTAAATATTGCTGAACTACAAATGTAATGGCTAATTCAAGACAAAAAAGCCATCTATTTCTTCAAGACCCAGCAGTCATAAGGGTCTTGACTGGTTCAAATGATCAAAAACTACAATAGAAGTGCTTCTCTTGAGCTGTACAGTTAAAACATCATCTGCCTGGCAGAGTAACAAGATACAGGCTGTATTACCTGGGGAAAATGTTCTCTTCTATGTTCTCTAATTCTCCTGTGCATTTTTTTATTAACAGATTTGTACCATACAGAATTTTCCACCCTTTATTTCACATCCATTAACACAGAAGAGAGTGTTCTCAGGAACGAAAGTGCTCCTTTTTTACTAGTTAAAAAAATAGCTATGATAGATAGCAAATTTTACAAATATTTAGTCATGGAGGGCAACCACATTGTGTAACACATTCAGCACTTTAAAATTCAAAATATCAATTATAAATATATCAGTAAGCAAACACTAAAAATTTGCAAGTTGGATAAAATCTCGTTCCCAGAACCAAAATGCAGAGCTGACATGTGCTTAACACTTACATTGCAGAAGTAGTGCCAGGACAAAGCCAGTTGAAGCATGTTAAGTCAGTAAATCCCAAAGACTGTATCATATTAAAACCAGTCTACGTTTAGAAGAGCTGGGCAGAACATTTGGAAAGGCTTCTCAGCACTAGCTGGCACTCTTCTGGCACGAAATCCTAGTATAAGTTTAACAGAGACTGATGTAAACATAAACCATTAAACTGAATTATTTTCTTCCAGGAAAGAGGCTCTTTCTTCTTGATGGGGACACCCACAGAACAGCACTTATTTCCTGCAAGATGGACAGAAGGTCACAACTTCTGGATAGCACTAGCTCTATTCACCTCAAACTGTCTCAGGTAATTTAATTAAGAGAGCACAGAGTCAGAATTGGAATCACTCTACCACATTAACTTCTGATTATAGATGGATATAAATTTTGGGAAATGAGCCTAGTCAGATCAACAAGATAACCACCAGGACAGAGTGTCATTAAGCAAAGACAGAAATGAGCTGGCCAAGCATTTGTTTTCTGTCTCCTCCCATTCACAACAAATTATTTCAGATTTGGTTTGGTTTTTTTTGTTTTTTTTTTTTTTTAATTCGGAACTGTCTCCACTACCTCCAAATGAACTTGTTGAGGCAGAGAACAACAGAAGACACGCAGACACACAAGAGCCAGCAACTGAGGTACTGTCATTGTGGTATCTTCTTAGTGTAGTTTTTAGTATTCTCTTCCCCCTGCTGTTTTTCAGAAACAGAAAAAAACCTCAAACCATAATTATCACAACAAATGAAAGAATATTGGCTAGTTCTTCATATGGGCACCCAACCTTGCTAGGCCTGCGAGGCCTTCCTTCTTGCAAGGAGCCATGAATCTCTTCTGTGACACCGTCAAGAGCTCTATTATAAAAATAAATACTATGGAGGGAAAAAAGGACTTCCATGATGGTCACCTTATCATAACCCCTCTTCTGACCTTTGCTCTGGGTTCAGCTTCAAGTGTCTTCATCCATACCAAGAAAAGCATACACAAGCCAAAAAGCCTCGTAAAACATTTGACTCATCATGGTTATTAAATCACTTTAAAGCATCAAGTTGAAAACAAAATCCTATGCAAAGCAGAGAATATTATATGACTGACAGGTGTTTGACAAACTATATCCCATAAGGAATCTCAGACTGACTACAGATTACTATGCAAAACATCAGAAAGTATCTTTTCTTTTTAGATTCCTCACAGAAACATTTATACCCATGCTAGTGAGGAGAATAAGGCAACACAAAATTCATTCTACAAAGTTCATCACCCTGCTGGAGATTGGAATGGATCACAGAATCATAGAATGGTTTGGGTTGGAAGGAACCTGTAAAGGTCATCTCGTCCAACCCCCCTGCAGTGAGCAGGGAACATAAGCCTCAGGGATATAAGCCCCACTTTCTGGTACAATCATTCAAATCCCAAAGTAGTTTAAAAAAAGGTTCATTCTGAACATTTGCATTCTCTCAAAATAATCAATTTATGTTGCTATTAAAAAAAAAAAAAAAGTACTTCAGGTGTTTGCTTCAGTGAGCAAACTCTCTGAATGGAAAACACACACAGAAGGATGGGTCCTCCCTTTGGCTGGTTTACATCGTTGTAATTAATTCAGGTAGTGAATCCCACCAATTGAGAATTTGGTATATCAAATAATTTAATTTCATGGATGGCCCTACACAGCACAGTTAGATGTAGCTGCTGCTGATACACAAATGTTTGTGGGTTTAACAAAGTGTACTCTTTTGTGGATCGCAGGCAGGTGCCGGCGAGCAGCAGGGTACCTGGCGGCCCTCTCCCTGCATGTCCATCAGTGCAGGGACAGCCACAGCTTTCTGCAAGTGCACAAGAGCGCCAGGGCAGTGTCCAGGAGGCAACTACATGACTTTAAGTCCAAACTGAGATCTCTCGTGCAAAGCAAAGCAGGGTTGCTGGCTGAACTTCAACACATGCAAGCCCTCCTGCTTGGTTCAGTCCAATAAAAACCTCCCTACGACTCTACCAGGGTCATATAATGAAATTCTGCCTCACAAGAGACAAAGGTTTTGAGTATTAAGAAATTTGTTGCTGTGGTGATGTTGATGATTCACCCCTAGTTTGTGGCTTTGTACCTAGCTACCATGGCACAAATGTCACCCACACAACACTATCAGACCCTTGCACTTACGTGTGGAACAGACGCCAAGTGAGGAAAGCACGTACGCCCACGCTCACCTCTCACAGTAATCAGTGGGACTTAGTCATGCACTTAAGTGACTCGTTGACTACTATGTTGGTAGTCAAATGCATGCTGAAATGTCTGGCTGAAGAGGGACATTGATCTGCTTTCGGTTTAACTTGCTTTATTCCCTTCATCGGTGTAGATCTGTGGTGGTAGTAGTTTTTACAGGTTCCTAGACAGAGGGATAAAGATTCTTCTACTGTTATAACATCTCCCAGGACTAGCCAGGAGATCTCAGGCTAGATGAGAGTATACCACTAACATAAACCATAGATCATAAGCAGAGTTTTGCAAAATGCATTAAAATTAGCTTGCACAATTTCATTTTCAAAATAAAACTGTTCAAAGACAGGAAAGACTCCCAGACCACCACGCAATACTTACTTTGGTTCCCTTGAAATTTTTCAAGCAGTTTAATATCATTAGATGGATTCTAGTAAAGAAAAAGAAAAATCAGGGCTCCAAACACCAACGACTTGACTCTGATCTTAGTTATTCAGGTGTAAATGGAAAGGAACTCCACTGAACCCATTAGAATAAGAGCACTGACATGTCCTTAATCTCAGTACACTACACAAACCACATTCCATATTTGTCAAAGATTGAAGGCCTGAGACTTATCTAGAAGAGTGCAGAACTTGGCCTGGAGAATCCACATTGAAGATTATTAAACAAATATGCAAACAGAAGTGCAGTAATCATTATTTTTAGACAGTTATAACGGCAGGCAATGGCCTGATGCTCGCATATTTAGAATCCAAATTCTAAACAACACTAAGAAAGTTAATGTGAAGGTGACAGGGTCATTAGTTCTATTGCCCACATCCCAGAATAGGTCCATGTTGCCATTCTTATGCAGTACATGATCCAGTCCATCAACTGCAACAGGAACATTTTTGAGATCCACTCCCAAAAAAGTAGGCAAAGTGTTGAGCGGTCACTCTGCACATAACTTCCCAGTGAAAAGACTTGCTCTGTTTTGCATGGTCTCTAATATGTCCACTATGAGAAAAGTTTGGCAGCACTCCCTATAAACTATCTGGAAGAGCCTGCTCTCAAGCGAAGATTTAAAGCATCTATAAGAAGACGGAAACAGGCAGACACATACAAATCATGACAGTTCTGATTCTGGACTGTTGCCAGTGCTCAGCTTTAATGTTAAGAAACACAACATTTTTCTGCATGTAGATTTTATAATGTGTTTCTTACTCATGGGATCCATATGTCTTACTCAGACATATATAACACAAACAAACATGCATATAACTTCTTTTCCCAGGAATGAAATGCAACTTGTATTTCATACATTAAAAAAATTCCCTGATTATACACAGATCTATTGCACAGGACATTTATGTTTCAGCCACATCATCTGAAAACATTTAAAGGAGAGAGGGGTTTCCATGTGTGTGCTTTCGTTTGTTCCCAAGCATCTAGTTCACTGCTAAGAAATGCTGATGAAATAGATTTTTATTGATCAGCTTCATGCTTCATCTAACATACTAGGATGTTTGGTGCCTCATCCACAGTAGCTGAATAATCAATTTCTTGCTTCCCTAATAAATTAATTTATTAAATGCAAAAATATGTACAGCTGATATTTCAAGGAGCTAATTTGCAGACTAAGGCCATGGTGGGATTATTTAAGAAGATTACCTTGGTGTTTCAAAGACTAAAAAATGGGGGTAGCCAACAAAGTAATAAAATATTTCAAATTTCATTGTTTGAATTTAGATAACATAATTTTATTATCTTCCTTAGAAAAAAAATAGCCTGAAAGAAACATACTCACTAATAAAGAATGTAATTTTTATTCATCTATTTATTTTTTTATTTCAATATGTACATTAGCCAAGCCTCCCCTGCATTCTCAGAACTGTCAGCAGTTTTCTTTTTAGCCATAAATCACAGAACAAGAAGATAATACAAGACTCACTACATTAAAAAGTAAACCCATCAACTGTTATCATCATCACCTCTGGATTAGTGTTCAACCTTCTGAAAATGGAAGAGAAAATGCCACATCCAAGTTGTTTTAAACTGGGAAGGAGAAACGAGGTTAGTACAGTTGTCTTTCTTTTTTTTCTTTTTTAAACTCTTGCCAAGAGATTCCAGCTACAGCTCTCCATAATGAATCTCAAAAGCATTGGCATGTCTAACACGTTCTAAAACGATGCCAGCAGATATATGTCCCCCCAAAAAACCCCAGCTTCTCAATGATGGAGAACCCTGCACAGAAATGTGCTGACTGGAGGACAGAGGAGAGAGAAGAGTTTTAGAGCCTTCCCTTCTCTTCCCCTCCTCTCCAAAACTGCCTCCCCAGCTGGAGAGCAGGTAGTCCCAAGGCAGACGATGCAGAGAGGGGCCACTGGCCGTTCGCACAGCCTCACTGCTTCCAGCATGCATATGCCAGCTTCCACGGGTGCCACGGCCTTTTGCAGTTTTAGATACAAAGCTGAAAGAAAAAGTTCTTATGGCACTAGCTGCCACAGGTACTAAAATGTCATTGCAAATTCAGCTATTAGAGAACAAATATATTCAGGACAAGCAGTGGTTATATTCTCTGCAATAACTTGCTGGTAATCTTCTACCTAAATGGTCTCTGCTCCTTCTCACGTGTGTTAGGCCATAACCACCTAGCCCCTATCTGAACTCCAGTATCAACCCATTTTGAGGAAGAAACTTGGTCACATCAGCTATGCTAGAAGAGTCATGCGTCTCGATGCCAATAGTGCTTAAATCAGACAACATGAGGGAGAGCCTTGGCATCAGCAGGAAGAGTACCAGCCCCAGCAGAGGGACACTGAGAAGCTGCTGCCTTGCTTTTGGCAGAGCAATTAGCAAATAGCTTTGACCCTGTCTTCTGTGTTAGCCCCAAGCCTCAACATAATGATGATAACTGCAATCTGTGCTTCTTCCCAACAACCATGCAGTTATCATCAGGAGGGATGAGATTAAAACTTGACGAATGCCATGTGTAAAAAAAAAAAATACCTTTGCTGTTTTGCAAGATCTCCTAAAAGAAGTGATAGTTATGAAAATCTGTTCCTGCTGTCTGCTCTTGTTCTTATGGAAACTCCTGGACAAATATTCACCATATCCTGAGCAAACAGCAGTGATGAAAACAAAGAGGAGATGTACTGCCGTACAACTGGTGCTTAATCTACAGTCTGTACCTGCCAACAGAAGCAGTGTGTCTTCACACTGTATTAGACTAACAAGCATAATAGGAAACCTAAAGCACCTAGGTACTGTAAGCTGCTGCAAACATCTAAAGAATCTTAGCCCAAGAGAGAGTATTAGCAGTGGACATTTTTAATGATCACATGTGACTGACGGAGCGCTCTCAGTCGAGCGTGGTAGCTGACAATGTACGCTCCTAGTCCTTTGCCACACAAAATAAAACAGGGACATTTAAAGCACCTGCACAGCAAGCTTTTAAAATATGGCCACTTGATTGCTTGCAAATAGCTCTTCATGTAGGGATGCTTACTCTGGAATCAGAGGAGAATATTTCAATTTAGTCACAAATTTTATTTGTCAGTCTCGGAAAAAAAGGGAAAAAAAAGATCATTGTAGAATAATGATATCCCTTTAGGAACATAGACCAGTAAAACTGCAACTGTTTAAAATCACACTTTAATTTCTCAAGTAAAGCTTTTTACAAGCTATATTATTAGCTATCCATGTACAAGACACTGACTGGCCAGACTGTAAGAAACAAATTATAAGACCTTGAAATACGGTCATAATAAATTAATACAGCCACTGCTCAACTAACCATGATTCACATTTTCTTACAGAATGAGAGCAATTTCAAAAAACACGTGTAAACATTGATGATCACAAGAGTTGTGAGCTCTCCCAAAGCATTAATAAGCCAGGAGAAACAGAAGTTTGGAGGAAAACTCTTCCAACATTCCTAATGTATATTTGTGCAACAAAACTGGAGTTCATGGAGATGCTCCTTATTTACACGTCCCATTAAAATGTCATCCTAATCATGGAACCAGAGTAATTTTGTTCAAACTCAAAGAAAAAATAAGTTAGGTTTTCTTAGGATGGGAAAAACATGAATTACCCATGCAAGGCAGACAAATGAGATCAATCAGTTGGTATGGCACCCAAATAAATCTGCTGAGCAAAAGTTTGCAGGAGGTTTTCTACGGGTAAACAAATTGTTTCCAATCCCACCCTTTCTCCTTCTTGTCCATTTCTATCGAGAACTCTCCTATTACATTCTATTTTGTGGAAAACAAAAATGTCAAATTATTTTTAAAAATGCTGAAACAGGACTTTGCAAGTATATTTAGGAATAAATCTCAGAAGACTTGCACTGTCTCAGCATTTTTATGTCAATTTTATTGTATTTGTACTGATATCATTAAGCATTCTATCTGGCAGAATTTAAATGTAAGCAATTCATAACAGAATATTTTGAAATAATGTAACACATTAACTAGAACTTTCAGTTATACCGTACAATTTGTCAAATTGCCAACAGAACAACTCATTTGAAAAGATAGATTGTTGCTTATTCTTTAGCTGTCACTTGTGTTACTTCACTTCAGCTACTTTTGCCTGACACTCGGCGCGGAGTTAGTCAATCACACTGACGGCTGCCTGATGATCTCTGATAAAACGCACAAACAAAACGGAGATTCCAGTGACTCATCCATCAGTCCAAGAGTAACTCGATAGCCCGCATAGCAGCTCCAGGGAAGAAACCCCTGCCAGCCACTCACGCTGGTAGATATTACTGACACAATCTAGTCATGGCATCCTCTTCAAGACTGGGAAATTATTGGGATCAATTACTTTGAGTTGCTGGATTAAAAAATATCTTAAGATCCTGAACCTGTAGATCTTCTGAGTATTTTTACAAACTCTGCCTTCTAAAGGCTTCTTTTGAAGTTAAAGCATCTAGAGCAGCTCTCTAATATGAAAATAAAATAAATTTAAAAAAAAAAAGAAAAACAAAAAACAACAAAACAACTTTGCAGACTGTGTAGAGATTGTCTGGGCTTGATCCAAACACTTCTGGAGATTTGACCAGACATCTACCAGGGGCTCCACTGAGACCACTCTCCCTTCTCAGAGGCTCAATTTTCCTTTCATGTTTTTACTTCATTCATATATTTTTATGTTCTGCCTAGCATTTCACAGGTAGAGCACAAATAAGACCTTACAAAACGATGCCGTTACAGGAATAACAAGAGTATGCCCACTGTCTGCCACTTTCCCTCTCCCTCTCCCATGCACGTACACAGCAACAACCTTCATGCATCTTAAAGCTGCAACTGCTCACTCATGTGTGAAAATGAACCTCAGACATCTACCAGTGATGAGGACAGAAGTCTAATGGTTTCGTCCAAATTAGCTCTTGAATTGGGTCATATATATTTTAATGAAGTAGACGCTAATGTGGGGGCTGGAGTCAGGAAGCTGGATGCTAGATGAGCGCCTGTGATTGCTTTTGTCCTTGGTTTGATTAGTTTGGCAATCACAATCATATACATAAATTGGGAATATCTTACAAAGGGGGAAATCACATCCCAAGGGGACAGGAGAAAGGAATGTACAGCCCGTTCATAAAAAGATTTTAATGCGCCAATAAATGCCAGGTAATTTTATTCTCTGCCTGTGACAAAGCAATTCAGGTGGCTCAGGCAGCACCGCACCGACCAGGACCGCTGTGCCTCGCAATACAGATTACCCTGAGAAACACAACAAACATTGGCTGAAAAGAGATGGAGAGTTTTTCCTCTCATCCTAGTAAATGGGTATGTACGTTCTAGCAACAGTTATCACCTCCATCAAACACACCACTAAACAAACATTTAAAATTTGCCCTAGTTTGTCAACACAGCCTTGTCTCAGGTGATTCATCCTTCTCAAGCAGCGCTGCAATTCACCAACTTGGTCACAAAGCACAGATGCACACAGAAAGTGATGGAACCCAGACTTACCCAGTTTATAATCTGGCATGAATCTCAACAGAATTAGGCAAGCATTAGGATGTAAAAAACTTTCATTCGCCCACAGAACTCATGCAGACTGCAAGCTTTTCCACTGGATGGTGTGCTTTAGGGTATGAACTCAACCTGGCCACCTCAGAGGAGAGCACATCATATGTATCCTGACTGCTCCTTCCCGGGCTTTTCAACTCAGCACACCAACAGGTAACTTAATTGCCCTTCACAGCCTTCTGGAAAGGGTCCTCTCACATATTTCTTTCATACACTGGACTGAGACAACAAAAACGTTTAATCTTTGCTGAGCAATAGCTGGCACTTTTTACCAACTTCATGATACTTACAATTCTTCAAGGAAGTCTTTTGTCCAATATTTTTATCTGTTGTATAGGTGAGTCAACACTACGTAAAAAGATGTATTCATTACAAAAATTACAATAGGTCACAGGTGACTGGACTGAG
Source organism: Tetrax tetrax (assembly GCA_009806455.1). NCBI lineage: Eukaryota > Metazoa > Chordata > Aves > Otidiformes > Otididae > Tetrax > Tetrax tetrax. The sequence continues at coordinate 60,068 of WHYT01016549.1, forward strand.
CATTAAACCTGACTCAATGGAATTATCCATTTAAGCACACTAAACAAGCACTATCATCTCCTCTAGGAAATTAGCATCTCCCTGAAACCCTCAGTGGTTAAAAATGCTGATCTAGGAATATCCCAATGATACTAGTCCACACAAGCTTCACTGAAGGCATCATGACTGCATCTCCTTCAGTGAACTGAGAGCACAGCAGGGAACACCCCTGAGCACTGGAACTCACTTGCCCATGCTGGGAGCCATCGAGGGGCCCCACGCTTACTTGGCTCATGCCGAAGTAGCCAACAACCCCTAAGACATGTCATGAGAGCTGTGGTGGGCCAGGTACCACTCCCAAAAGCAGGAGCAGTTGGAGCTACTCTGGTTTGGAGGGTGCATGCATCCAGCAGAGGGGTAACAGTCCTGGGGTGCTCCCACAACTGTCACCCTCTGAGCCAGCGCGGTACCAGGCCCGTTCAAGTTGGTACTATAGGTGTGTCCTGTCTATGGACTTCATGATTATCCCAAGTAGGAAAACTGTGGGACTCCTCGCCAAAAGATGTCACGAACACCAGAATTTTACACAGCCTTCAGAGGAGTACTTAACTTGGACAGGTACTTAAAAGATCCATAGAGAGTTACTGCGTAAATGAGCCATAGCAGGTTCAAGAAATCCCCTGAGCTAAACATTGTTTGGTTCTGAGAGAACATCTATGGAAGTATCAGACATGCTTGCCCCCTTCTTACTCCCTGGGTCTGCTTATTATGGCCACTGTTATAGACAGGATATTGGGCTAGATGAAGTCTTTGTCTGAACCAGTACAGCTGCTATGTTATTATGCAGAAGTGGTAACACGCATAAGAGTTTACTGTGACAGAGCAGAAGTGAGGAAATGTTCAAGAAAATGGAGGAGCTGAGAAGTAATTTGGCAAGTAACGTTTTGGCAGCAGTGTGGGCTTAAATAGCCTCGCTTCTCCCTGACCTCACCCACTTATTCCCACCACTCCCTTCTTTGTGCTTGTACAGCTGTTTGTGCAGCCACATCGTGAACCAGGCTAGAAAACCAATTTGGATGAGACACCTCTCTTTTCTTTTTTCCCTCCTTTCTCTGGGTTATTTTTCAGACAGATTCATATTCAGATTAAGCTACTGCACAGCTGAACAAATAGTTTGCTAGGACAACACAAGAAGCAGCACAAATCAGGAACATGTGTCCAGGGCCAGGAGGTGTTTATGCTCAGCTTCTGCAAAGCTGAAGTGGGACCGTCACCGTCACTGGCACACAGCCTGAGACTCCTCAGGGTCATGGAAGAAGTGGCTCTGCCCAGAGCTGGAGCAGAGCTGGCTACCCAGCCACAGCAACAGCTGCCTACCTGGGCTAGAAAAGATAGAGCTTCAATACAGATCAGACAGTGAGAGAGGTTGTTTGGACAGACGTTCCCCGCATCATAACTCAGACAAAAGTAAGAGCTCTCCTAGGAGAAACCAGGCCAAGTTCAGTTTAAAAATGGGACATGGCCCACGTACCTGTAAATCACCTGAGGATGTTCCTGCTGAGCAGAATTACTGTGTCTCTTAAACAGTAGTTATTGAGTACATTTGGCTTTAATTAATTCTCTGGGCAATTTCCCGATTAGGAACATCCTGATTAAGTGGAAAATGATACACTGCCTTTGCATTCTCTATAAACAACATATGGTAGTTTACTACCTAGGTACACAGAGGCTGAGTAGAACACAAAGCAGAGGAGGGACTTGGGTACCAGTAACGGCTGCTTGCTGAACACGGGCAGTAAATGACAACTTGGCCTCCATCTCTCTGCACAACCCAGTCTGACACCTTTGCCTCCCGGGAGACAGGAATAATGCATTAGGGAACAGCAAGATGCCACAAAAAGCGCACGCCTTCTCTTTCTCACGTACGCAGCATTGAAAGGCAGGCACTACTGTTCACGTTGCTTTCCTAACAGGCCACCAGAAGAAGGAACCAGCTCCTACCAGAGGTTACTTTGATACAGCTGGACCAGAGCGCAAAATGCAGTATTCCCCAGAATACCTTTTCTGCCTTAAACACCAGCAGCAGCCACTCAACAGTGGCAGGAGTGCTGGCAGCCAGATTAAGCAGCCTGAATGCGTACACTGAGCTCCTCTCAAAGTACACACTGCCACACCTTCCTGGATGCTATTTCCCACGTAATCTGGAGGAAACCAGCAGAGGCTACGTATGGCTTAATTAACAAAAGAACTGGGACACTACAGACAGCTTAAACTCTGGACTCCATTATGTTCAAAACACAAACACAAGTCAAACACATATCAAAGAAGCATCCATCAAAGTATTGATGTTGTCACTCTAGATTGTCTCCTTCTGATAAACTCTTTGAAGGTGAAGGAATTACATGACAGAAAGGTCAGATAATGTGACTGTACAAAAACACAAGAGAAGAAACAGAATTACACACAAAAGGTGATTTCTAAGAAGCCCCAAAACTAAATTCACTTCACCTCTCTCAACCCTTGAGATACAACTGTATCTGGTAGATTCTCCCAATACATACATACCAGCTAAAATTAGGCTCATGATTGTGACTCATCCAAGTGGCTGCCAATCTCTTAGTTAAAAAAAGAAACAATTCCAGCAGTTGTGTAGTGCACACAGCTCTGTGCTGCACAAGACACTTCAATCCAAATTGGAGCAAAGCAGTCTCATGGCTTCGGAGTGAAAAAACAACACAGGCAGTGCACTTCTTAAAAGTCAAGATCCTTTCTGATATATTATTTAACACTGCAGAAAACACAATTGCCTGTGCCGATTCTGCTCAACAGCTGGATTTTGAAAGATTGATCAAGTATCTGATAAACTCATTTGCTTGAAGAACTTTTTTCTGGTAGTCAAAATGATTCTATGCCTGTACTGGTTCTCTACCTGTTAAAGAAAAACTGCACCATGTTAATCAAAACAGACAGTGCTTCAATGTTAACCCAATTACACTAAAAGCACTGTCACACCTCCATATCAAAGCACACCAAAGCAAACCAAGCCTGACTTAAGATAGTCTCATCAGGAGCCAAGGGAAAATTGTTTCTGAGCAATTATGTCTGTCTGTTTAAACTGGAATCTTCTGCAGAGAAGAACCCCACCTTCCAAGAGTGATAAGCAGTCAGCTCATATTTAATCCACCGGAAGCAAGAGGCAGTTAGTACTTGGACGTGAACTCATTAAAGAATAAATTATAACAGAAGGAATCCAGCGGGGCTGCCACTACATTTAAAGACAAAATTCCCATTGAATTCAGCAAGACAAAAGTAGGCTTTGATGCACGTTCCACACAAAGTTGCAGCAGACTTTGGTCTGTCCCCAAAAGGGACAGAGTTGTCACAGCACTCACAAAATGGAAGGAGAGGGATAGTAGACTTGAAGACGCTTCTGCCTGCAAACAATATTCCATTCACTGGGAACTTCTTTTGTAACACATATGCTCTGAAGCTTAACTCTGTAACAAGCTGAAAGCTGCAACTGCACTTGGTACCATCAAATCTAGCCCTTTGAAGTATGCCACGGAACTCACTGCCTTTATATGACAAATTAAGATTAAGATGTCCTTGCCACTGTAAACCTGGACCAGAAGAATTTAAACGGAGCGCTCACCACTTTTCTCCCCAAGTGATGGAAAGGAAAGTAGTTCCCAGTGCAGCTCTAAGCTGCTCTGTTCTCTAGGTCAGAGATACGTGATGAAAACGAGATTGGAATGTGGCCCCCAAACTTTACCAAAACAGTGGAATTTTTGATTTCTTAATAAAATGCTCACACATTCTGCCCCAGCCCATGGAGCCGGCATGCTTATGAATCCAGAGTACCACAAAGGAGCCCTTATCTCGTTAGTATGATACTGCACATGTCTCTAAGAAGCTATCTAACTGCTCGTTAAGAAATGGCAGTTCATTTGTTTTGGTGGAGGGTGGATCAAGCTAGGCTGTGTTTAATGGCACAGGCTTGATATTCAGAAATGTATTAGACTGCTACATTTGCACATGACAACTGTGCTATGTTTGGGCAATGAATCTGAAGAAATCTCCCTCCTTATATCGTAACAATAACTGTCTTTATTCATAAACCAGAAAATATCAGCTACTGGTTGCTCAAAACACTTTCATAATCAGAAAACTCACTGGGTATCAGTCCTCATGGCATCCCATTCAGCAAGGTTAGTGTTATTACATTAGCTTAACAGAAGGGCAAAAAATTAAGCTTGTGTAGATCAAGGCTGATATTCTCAAACTTGGCTCTCTTACGTTATGCCCCTAAATCCACATTTAGTTTTCAGTAATGCTGCAAACCCCCACACAACATAACACATAAAGACACCGTGGGAGTCAGTGGCTATAAAAACCAGAGCAGTCCTACTTACATGCTTAACTACAAATTTGGATGTCTAACTTCAGACACTGACATTCAAAAAATGTTGGCCTAAGTGATTTATTTAAGGCTGCAAAGACAGTCAGGGTTAAGGACTGGACATGAAACCAGATGACCTCACTTACGTTGCTTCTGCCTAACTAAAGCCTTTTCAACGTGCAAATACACAATCATCTGTGAACTTCTAGCACAGAACTAGGAGTTAGAAAAGAGACAGCTGCGGAGAGAGGTTTTCAATTGGCATGAAAAGGATCATGCATGGAAAGTTCTCTTTTCTTCCACATGGATGCTTAATAAGCAGTGTCCTGAAATGAATATATCCACTTCTCAAAGGCAATCACATTCTGTTTCTCCAGCAATGAACTTTCACAGGACACTTAACTCACTTAGCCCCCACACCTTGTGACTCACACAGGGAGACGCACTCAACTCCAGCACCCAAAAGAAAAGAAACCACAGTTACTGTCCAGCATGTTTTTCACTCTCTATTTTATCAAGATCCAGAAAGACAATTAATAAAAACTAATAATCTGCAAACTAGGTGCTCTGCAGAAGAAGTGGACCAACACAGTTATGTTCCATCTATCACAAAACCATGGAAAATTCAAATTTAAGGCCATAACTCTGCCCGTCTCTGAGCCACCGTGCTTAGCTGAGGTAGCGCGTGTTGTGTGTCGTGTTTGATCACTGCGCTCTCAAGGTCAGCAAGAGCCAGGCACAAAAAAGTGGGTTAAAAGCCGTGCGTTTCTGATATGCCACAGAACCTCCTCACTTCTCGGACTTCAAATTGGATCCACATTGCTTCCCCAGCTCAGTCTATTATTCCCCAGGCTCCAGAAGGTAGGGTGGGGCCCAGCCCCCTGGCAAACTACCCAAATCCCCCACCCTCTGAAGGACTCGCGGCTTCACGCTATGATTCAACAGAGCTTCAGGCAAAGGAAGTAGGGGAGATCTGTGGATAAAAACAACAGCACGATGCTTAGTTTGGCTGAACAGTCTTTAACACCATCAATTTCTCATAAGTATATGCATATTAATTAAAGATATTTCATAAATTGGTAATGTTTTGCTTGAATGGCTTCTGGCAAGCACTGTGATATGCTTGAGTTTTTAGGGGATAAGGCAAGGAAAAATATTGTAGGTAGTACTGAAGGGGCCGACATAAAAACGGCCAAACAACACAGCTTAAAGAGAAAAGATGGGAGGAATGTGGTAAGAAGAATCAAGCACTTTTTGTATTATTTTAAGGTGGTAACATGAGGTTTATTTCTTCAAGAGATGGGATTGTTTCTCAAGGAACTGAGCCAAATCCAACAAAAAGCTAACAAGACACAGACAATAAAGTACTGCCAGTGAGTATAACAGCTGTTTTTCAGCTCACTTAGTTTAACCTGTCCTTGCCTTTGGCAGAAGACTCTTGATTTTAGCAAGACAACTAGGATTTCATAGCAATACTGAACAAACATTTTATACAGAACATAGAGAAAAAAAATGTTTCTGCATTCCCTGTGCACTGTTTATCCAAGATGTACGCTGGGTGTTGCCCTCACCTTCCTCTGTTTGAAGTGCAGGGTAAAATTCACAAAGTAAAGCCATTGCAAAGTGGTTCTGAAAATCTCAGTATGTTCCAGTGTGCCTCTTCACTCTCCCCTGAGGTGGTAATTTATTTTACTAAACAGATAATCTACACTGGAACTAAAACCACTTATTGCAGGTAATTCTTAATCAGCTTCATCAAGCGCAAGTGAAAAAATATTTAGCTTGTTTTAAAGAGTTCCGATATTTGCACTTGGAGGATTATTAAGTAGGAATTAAATCATGTTCCTTACATATCTGGGATTTGATTAATAAGTAACAAAAACATCTACATTACATCTTCACAAAATTCAGAGTTGCTGTCTTAATAAAATACTATCATGCAACTTAAGCTTGCAGAATATTTTGCTGATTTTAAAATCTCCATGCATTAAATCACAAGATATTTATCTTTTCTCCTTAAAGTAAGAAGAAAGGAGTGGCTGTGCTAACCTAAGAGTCACCTGGTCTCAGCAGCAGAAAAGCAGAATATTCTCCTGGAAATCTGGAGTTCCTCCACTGCTAAATGTTTCTTCTGGTGCCAATAAAGGGAGGATGTGTCACAAGGGGAATATCTGCCACTTCAGTTGTAATTAAACTTGTTGCTGAGTATGATCCACATAAAAGTAATTCTTCATCCACTTCAGCTGGTGATTATTTCCCCATGGAAAAATGAAGGACTTTTAGTAGACAGTGATGAAGGCATGGGGTTGAATGCAAGCACAAAAGAGCCACTTGGACGGGAAGAGGCATTTTGAAGGTTTTAATCTTTGCAAGTGTTTTAAAGCAGGGTGCAAGAACCTATGTCCTTGTAAGACTACTTTCAAAACAAGTCAATTGCATCTCCTTACCAGAGGTCAAAACTGCATCTTTCCTATGGCTTTTCCCTGATAACTGGTATTTACCACATTGCTTATTACAGTAAAATCATTCCTTCATGTGCAACTTTCAATGTGCTCAATAAAAGGCCAGTGAGCTTTATCTCTCTCAAGCACAGCTGTGCAGCTAGCTGTGAGCTAACAGTCCACAGACAGAGCCAGTGGAGTTCAAGCCATTACAACTGGAATTAAAATAAGTATTTAGCGTAATTTCATATGCCTTAGTGTATCCTACCTGGCTGATCCTGTATTTTTCCCAGGTCCAGTATTCTGCCAATTTAATGTATACGACGTCGGGCTTTCAGACAGCCAAAGTGGTACTAGGTCACATGTTAAACACCTAAACTGTTCCCCAGTGAGTAGACACCACATTTATTTCTCCACACCCTCGTGCTGGGCTCCACCTCCCTCTGCCCCAGCCCTGAGAGCAAGGAGGAGGACTGGGGGCGATGAGGGGCTGTGATGTGACCGCAGCCCCGGGCAAGAGGCTGTCCCCACACTGACAGGAGCAATAGTGGGCTGTCCAAGGCGGCCGTTTTCCTCATAGGCCTGAGGTACCATCTGTCTCACTGTGTTTGAGTAAATCTGAAAAGCAACAGCCCTTTTTCTCTGGACAGTGGAGGGCTGGGCCTTTTAGCAATTTCTGGCACCCCCTTCCCACCAGTTCTCTGTCACAGCAGGCAGAACGTGGGCAGGGGCCATGTCACACGGGGATCGGTGTCACACGGGGCTCGGTGACACGGCCCACTCACAGAGAGCATAAAAAGGGCTGTGCAACGAGGCAGCCTAGGCTGGAGGAGAGGCGGTGAAAAAACAAAACAAAACAAAAAACAGTGAAGGAGATGGCTGGGCCACAGGTAGGGAGATGGGGATTGCCTATGGTGCAACAGTTAGTGGCTGCTCTTCCTTTGTCTTCTAGGGCCAGAGGCCCCAAAGAGGATGTGACCAGACCATGGCACACCCCTGTCCTCAGCCACTCAGCCGGAGAGATTTGCAACTTTTTAGGAGGACACTGACATAAAGATACAGAATCAAAATAACCTGCCTGGTGCTGTTTTTGAGCTATCTGCTCTTGGCACCAGCCCCAACAATGTAGTGTACGTGTCACAGTGGGCAGCAGGCCGGTGGTGGGGTTGGTGACACGGCCACCCCAGGACAAGCATCTCCGGGCTGCCGGGGAGACGTGGGACTGACAGCCTTGGCCTGTGGCTGGGAGAGCCCTGCGCAGGGATTGTCCATGGTGACTGAGGGTGGCTGCTCCCGCTGTTTGTACATAATGTTTTTCACAGCCTCAGGCTCAGACAGGGACACAACTGCATGCTGGCACACTCCTGTCCATTCCCTCCTCAGCCACTCACCCCGGGATTTCTGCAGTTTTCTGCAGAGCCCTTGACCTGAGGACAACGAGGCACACACAGCCCAGTCTGCACCACGTCACAGTCTCACAGGCAGCTGGACAGTCCGCACCATCATGGACAAGGGGAGCTCCATGACATCCACCTTCTCTATCTGAAACTTGTCTCGAAATAAAATTTCTGATTTATGGGGAAAAAAAACCACCAACCAACCACTGAAAGATTTGTAGTGAATGATCAAGCCCTTGCTCTGTAGACTTCTTGTGGAAATCCCCGCATCTTCCTGTTTGTGAGTTAGGTCTATCGGTATTGTAAGGGCAAAGTGAAAAATAATGTATGCTAAAAAGCAGAGGTTATGGTAACTGGGGCCATGTAAGCACCCACGCTACACAAATACAAGATGTTAGCGATGATGCACAGAGCACAGGAGAAACAGCTGACTTCTAAGCATATATTGCTTTTTCTGGCACAATAGCTCAGATAGGCATTTGGGAAATGAAAAGGAGAAAGTGAATAAAACTTATACTTGGAATTGTTTTGACTGCTATTGCTTGTGCTAATTGCTTTAAAAAGGATTTTGTTTGACTGTTTAGATAGCATTTTAGGAGAGTAAAATCCAGCACTGAGACAGGTCTTTGAGCGCTCAAACATTTCCAGAGGGATTTACGGACAAAATCTTTGGTGATCAAGAACAATCAAATACAATCCAAGTCCTGAATCAAAACGCTAGCCTACTTAGGGCTTTTCATCTCCCTTGAGAAACCATGGTCCCTTGAAAGACTCTGCCAGACCTGGCTGGATACTTTGGTACTTAATATGCAACAGCAAGAGCGAACAAGCTTGTGAACAGCCATTAAATCACAATCAAGGATAGAGTCTAATCAAGTCTAAAAAGAGCAACATTACATTTCAGCATGCAGTTTGTTATCAGCTGAACACATTAAACCATTAAAAGCATTCACACAGGAATCTGATGAATAATTTCATAGATAGATGATATCGAAATTTGAATATGAATACAAGCCACAAACTCACCCTGCGTTGAAATGCCTGCACCTCTCAGCTGAACAGCAGCACCAGATATAATGCAGGACACAAATGCGATGTTAATGGGAATATTTTACAAAGTAGGCATCAAAACCAGAGAGTGAAACAGCTTAAAATTTCAGCTTAAGGGGACAGCAATGTGGCAGAGGGAACTCGTAAGCTACAAAACCTGCAAAGGGGGAGCTTATCAGAATTTCTTCCCTCCATCAACTGGTTTCCATTCCCCAAAGGAAAAATATAGATTAATACCATATAATACCATTGTGCTCATTTTAGAGAGATATAGCTACAGAAAGGCAAAGCATGTCTCCACCAGGGGCCACAACAATGACTAATTTAATAATTCAGAGGTGTAGTTTGTGAGGTATTCAGAGTCTTTCAAAAGTATTAACTGACAGCAACATGATGAGTTGTATCTCTTTTAGCCCAGTGTACAGAGGGATTAAAGGAAGCTAGGAAAAAAAAAAATTGCATCAGTGTTTCCAAACAGGGACCTCAGATTAGGCTTCTCAGCATCAGAGATGCAGATTTTCAAAAGTGACTGGTGAGCTGACTCACACCTCCATTTCAGGCAACCTTAACTAGACCTGATTTTCAGAAAGTACTGTTCTCAGTCCTTTCAAATGATCCTTTCAAAAAAATCCCTAAAGATGAGTACCCAAAAATCTTAAATATTTGAAATCATTCAATAGCTGAAAATATATTATTATAATTAATCACTTTTAAAACTATTGCTTTGCTATCTTAATTTATTTCCATAAAAGCTAGGTCTTTGGTCTTTGTAAGGGTGAAAAAGTAGCATACCACTTCCAGGAAAAAAAAAACCAGCCAAGTTCATTTAAATACTTAAGCATAAATTTTAGAAAATTAATTTTATTCATGCAAGTTTGTAAAGTGTTCCCCAAACCGCATTTTGTGTTGTGTGTACAGAACACATAGAACAAAGATGTACAGCTCCCTGCCTGGGATGCTTAGACGCTGTGGTAACACAAATAAGAAACAGCAACAACAGATCGGGAGGTCAGCCAGCACCAAAACTCTGCACTCCCAGCATCTTACAAATCTGCCTGGAAAACTGAACCCAGGAGAGCCAGCTCCTGCTCCATGTTCTGACTGACAAAGTGCTTTACGCTATTCCACACTAAATGTGAAAGTTGTTAGGTACAGCACCTTCCTAAAACTGCTTCCACTTTGGAGTGTGTCAGCAGACAGAACAGCAGCATCGTGCACGTGATGGCACACCAGGGATGAGTGTAGCTTCACCAGTTTAACAGATTGCCAACACAATCCACTCTTACTAAATAAGGATCGGCTTTATTTATGGCTGGAGCACCTCTCCTGTGAGGACAGGCTGAGAGAGTTGGGGCTGTTCAGCCTGGAGAAGAGGAGGCTCCGGGGAGACCTGATAGCGGTCTTCCAGTACCTAAGGGCGCCTACAGGAAAGATGGGGAGCGACTCTTCAGTTTCAATAGGACAAGGGGTAACGGTTTTAAACTAGAGGGAGGTAGATTTAGACTGGACATAAGGAAATTTTTTTTTACAATGAGGATGGTGAAGCACTGGCACAGGTTGCCCCAGAAAGGTGGTTGATGCCCCATCCCTGGAAACATTCAAGGCCAGGTTGGACGGGGCTCTGAGCAACCTGATCTGGTTGAAGATGTCCCTGCTCCTTGCAGGGGGGTTGGACTGGATGGCCTTTAAAGGTCCCTTCCAACCCAAACTGTTCTATGATTCTAAAACTTAATGAAGTAGAACCAGTGCAT
>WHYT01016549.1:71104-91424 GCA_009806455.1 Tetrax tetrax
AAAAAAAAAAAAAAAAAAAAGGCACAAACAGTGACTGTTAAAGGAAAATACATTAGGGATGGCACAAAGGCACAAAGGGTGAGTTTCATACACTGTGACATGTAAGCTGCTAGACACTGAATCAATGTGCCATGAAAAATTAATTTGTCTGCAAAAAGTCTTCTTGGCCCACCAGATCTTCAGCAATTGAAAGGTTCTACTCCTGCACAGAAGGCTTCCCATTAGGGAATATGAAGTAGATAGGTAGTGGAAAACTTCATTAACAACGTAGAATCAGTTATGGATCTCAGAATATTCAGACCCAAAGCCAGACAAATAGAACAGTTAACAAAGAGGAGAGAGGGAAAGAAAAAACAGTGCAATGAAAAAATAAATATGGAGCACTGCAATGTATTTCAGCTTGGTTACATAGTCCTATGGGCCATGTTGAACACTTCGAGAAATGGCAAGGGCACTGAAAACTGGCAGCAGTGTCTGGCACACTGCGGGACTGAGCGCTCTAACATGAACCAGAGCTATTGCCATTACATGGATTTTATAAGGTAATCAAGGCACAGGCATGTATCCAATGCATGTCCAATGCCTACTAAGAGACAATGGAAAACATTACTTCACTTTTGTTTTAACTTGGATTGTGGTTGGAAAGAACAAAGTCTCAGGTTCCGAAAGAAGAGTGAACTGATAGTCTTGAAGAAAAACAAGAACTTCAGATTCCACTTTTGCCCTCATCACAGTGCAGTCAATAGTACCAAATTTAAGAAAACCTCCAAAATATCACTGTGTATTGCATGGAATCTAACTAGATATAGTACGTATGTAACCATACACGATACCAACACTCCCACCACATACTTATAGGCCTCCCATCACCAGCAACGGGATGTTAATGAATTAACTCTCAGGATAACTACACGAATGTAAGGAGCCATCATCATTCCCATTTTACAGATTGAAAGCAGAACCTCAAGATCCCAGAGACTGGCCACTTTGACCTGGCTTCTGTTGATCTAAAACTATGACATCCATCATCAAACACAAAGGATCACTGTGACTTAAGGGATTCCATTTAAGTCAAGCTTCTAACCAAAATTATCAAGAAATTCCAAATAAATACTTCAGAAAAAAACAGATATGTTTCATGGCACAGCCTAAACTTAGAATACTGCAGTTGTTCCACAGGATGGTTAAATTCATCCCTAATATCTGGTTTAAGCCTCCTTGTAGAAGATGCACTCCTAATCTATCCACACTGTGGATCAATGAATGTAGTCACTCCCTGTGATCCCAGGACTAAAGAAGATTCATCTTAAATTCATATTTACTTCTTTATTTTTTTTTTTTTACAGCAAGTGTTTATAAACCTCACAAGATGGGAGGCCACTGCAATGACAGCTGAATGACAAAATAAGTAGTATTCAGGCTAGCAACAAAGCCAACACGGATGCATTCAAAACCACCACTTCTAAAAATCCTGTCCTACAGTCCTTAGCCAGCGAGGTAGTGGATCACTTCATTTGAGACTAGTATCAAGACCACAACTGTAGACACTAAATCAAATGCTTTAATCACCATTTATGCTCTTCCATCAATGATCCTTTAAGGAAAAAGGTAGAAATAACACCTACAACAAGCAGCTCAAGCACCGTCCAGCCTCCCAGCATCCATGCTCCTATAGCATCCTATCTCCTCTTGCTTATTCTGCATCTGGCCCCCTTAAACCTCTTTATCCAGCAGCAAAAGCTTAACCAGAGGACATGAAGCAGCCTCCTTCCAGCTCCATCTATTACTTGATTAGGAAGTAGCTGGCACTGAACAGAGCTGGATACTTGTCAAAGACCAAGTATGCTGAACGCACGCAATACAGTAAATTACAGGCATATTTACTTCAATTTAATCCTTATGCATCTCCTTAAATTAGGAGGTGGGAAGCATAACCTTTTCTGTAGTCAAAGTATTCACACTGGTTCCTAATCATCATACTAATGAAATAATAACACTGAGCTTGTGGAAGGTATTTCTTGCAGTTTTTATGCGCTCAGCCACTCTTTTGGTCACCATTTGCCCTCTTCTCATTTAAGCTCAGGCCATACAAAATCTTAAAAGTTTATTGTATTTTCATAGGTAGCACAGACAAATATTTCATAATACTTCTGCAAATGAACTCTTTTTTTATTCATGCTCCGCAATATAAAAGACAAGACAATCAGCGGGCTACTGAACCTAGAATAGTTATTGGGCTTTCTCTGTGAAATGATGCAAGGATAGAAAAATGGAGTTAGATGGCAAAAGCAAGAGCCAGACCATCTCCTCTAATTAACGTCACACTAGCTTTCTCGTTTCCTGGCAACTTTGGAGTTTCAGCCTTGTCAGATGGAAAGTATTTGCTTGATAAAATTTTCAGAAATTCTCATCACTCTAATTTGCCAGTAAAACAGATTTTTACAGGGAGGAGGAAGGGAAATTAAATTAGATCCTGTTTTCTTCTTTAATCAAACTGATGAAAAAAAAAGAAAGGGCTGATAAAATATTATGCCAATTCTATCATTTATCTAAAACCTATTCTTCGTTTCAGATGAAAGACCCAGTGGTTTGACCTGGGTGTATACAGCCCCCTTGGACATACTGTAATAAAACCGTAATCTGCATGAGTGAATCTGACTCCTTGGTTTTGCCAAAAATCTATACAGTCATTTGTGAACATAACAACAAGCGTTTAATGTCTCAGCCATCGGTACAATAATGAGAAATGCCCTTTCCACTTGGCTGTTAGAAAGCTTGTAAACTTTTGAGCAACAACACTAATAAAACTCCACACAGATGGTCCAAATTTAGAATAGCACAATCAAAAAAGATGACAAGAGGCCAATCTCATAATATAGCCACAGACTTTGTTGTCATATAGAAGGAATTAATTCAGTCCAATTCAGATTACTATACTGCACTTCTCAGTACAGCATCTGAGCATGTCTGCACCAGAAAATGGTAATACTCCACTGCAGTCACAGAAAGAGAGTTGGATCCCTGGAGAAAACCCTTCACAATCCCCCTGTTCTACTTCTGTGCCATATGGCCCAACTCACATCACAATTTAATAAATGCAAGACTATGCGATCCCTTTGGTCTCTGAATCAGGCTCCGCATCCAAAAGTTTCCATTTTGCAATAGCATGAAAACAAATCTGCTTGAAAAACCTTTTGGAAAGAGCATGACAGTTCCCAATTTCTATTTCTCCCATTCAGCTTGTCCAGGCTCACTCCAGTGAAAGCACAGTATGCTTGGGCCAAATCCCATGAAAAGGTGCTCCTGGAATCGTGTCAAAGCTCACTTTGTGGTAATCCAGGCACAAATCATGCAGTTAAAAATATAGTGCTCCTAAGATGACTTTGTGAAATATCTCTTCTACCGGTATCCAAGTACTGCTCAGAGACCTTGAATGTTAGCTTGATACCATTATATGCAGCCTTGCTTCTAATAAAGTCCTCTATTTTTCAGAATTGCATGACTAAATGATCAGAATATCCTACAGGTGCTTTTGAAGCTTTACATCCATTAGCCCAGCATTTACTATCAATGGTAAAAATATTAACTATCCTTCCACCAGACACAGAATGATGGGCTATTCTCGTTTCAATTATCCCAAAGGCGAAATCTTTACTTTGTTTTGTTCTGTTTCCCAGCTACAAAGAGGAAAACATGTCCTTTCAATCTGGCTGACTTTCATCCGTGATTAAGGAGAGAAAGCAGAAAACCTATCAAATCTAAGGGACATGCAGCAAAAGCCAAAATGTTCATTCCTTGGTGCCATGCTCGGAGAAGGAGAGCGCTCGGTGCCATGGCAGACCACCAGCTTTCATACCACACTGCCCAGGGAACTGCCGCAGGCTGAACAACGCCAGGGACTCGGGGAGGGCAGACAGAGACGGAGCATCACTTGCTCCTGGCGAGGCAGCAGCTGCTCTTACAGGCACTGTGTGGTGCAGAAAGCCACTGTCTTCCCAAAGGTGAGAGAAGATCGAGCGAGACTGCAGCAGAAGGCAGCTTGCTCTGAAGAGGCCAGAGGGGGAGGGAGCTGCCGCCCCAGCAGAACATAAGCAGAGAGATTGTGATTTCTGTGATTTCTCTCTTTCGGCTCCCATTGAGTTCACATGCCAGTGCTCCACATTTTTATTTTGCAGCTTTAAGCATCGCCCAACTACAAGCGATCTATCTGGGGGGAAATAAAAGTGCGGAAACTATTATTTCACATGTAGAATACACAAAGTGGAATCATAAGAGAAATCACTTTCCAGCTGGCCTTGTTCTCCCATTCATATGATAGTTTTCATATTCTTGTGGATTTCTGCTTATTCAAACTGCTGGAATATGGATGCTGGCCACTTTAACCGAGCAGCAAACTCAGCGTCTATCACTGACCTGCAGAAAAGGCATTCTCTGATAAACACAAAGCCGCTTTGAAACATCTATTAAATCTAAAGAGATTCAAAGTATCATTTCTCCTGCAATTTTTCTTTTTCTACTAGTTTGTTTGCTTTTATTTCTTTATTTATTGCAGAAAACTGGGTCCTGCATAGTTAGGAAAATGGCATTTTTTTCCTTTTAATTTATACCTCAGAGCACAGACATTCAAACTGGTGGTTCAGCAGAAAGGAGGTCGATGTACTAATGGAATCAATAAACTTAAGTGTGATGAAGCAACTGCCACTTCTATTACTGTATAAATCGTAAATCATTTTCAAGCTCAAGAAATGTCCTTCTACCAACAAACTATCTGTTTAAGCAGTTGTTTAAAAATCAAAGTGTGATCTTGTAAACATTTTGGGGCTCAGTTACAGAGTACATCTTACTCATAACTTCTGCTTATTTCTCATTGCTTATTCCTTATTGACTCAGATTCAGAACAGAGTAAAGACAAACTGAAGGAGTGTTTACAGTTAGAAATTATGGTAACGGCCTCCTCCTCCCAACTTGTTCCCTCTGCTCCTTAGTTAGTCACAACTGGATGCTGTGACAGTAAACATTTCTCCCAAGAAAAACAGGAGCATGGAGCCATACCTGTGCCCACTCCAAGCCACTGGTGATGTCCAGACGTGGAGAGCACCATCTTCAAACAAGCTCTTTGCAAGCCACCACCAAGTTACCAGAAACTCTGCAAGCTGAAGTGCTGTGTGCTGATAGGGACCAATGGCTGAATGCTCCTGTTAAGCTCTATATGCTGCATTATCCTGTATGGCATGTCTCTAACCCAGCAAGCAAAGGCACAGGCATTTTTTCCCACCCTGGAAGTTTAAAATTCCAGGTGACAGGAAGTCTTGTCTGCCCAAGGTAAAGATAAAGAAATACTGTAGCACGATATAGCATGACCTCATCTTAACAGTTCTCCCCAGTGAAGTGCATCACCCACTCACTTTCTCAAACCTTGAAAGATGGAACATACAGAGCAAGAGCAAGAAAGTCCAGAGAGAGATTATTACTGTTTAAGTAGTATACATACAGTGCCATGAGAATGCACAACAACCCTTAGATGGAACAAAAGCTTATCATCCTCTTGGCCAGGACAGATATGAGTTATTACACAGAAAGTGATAACCACTGGCAATGCTAATTATCCAGCCTGAAGCAGAACATATGTGGGATCACAAACTACTGAAGCATAGATTATTAGACAAGTGGAGCCAATGATCTCTCTGTAAACTTCTCCCAAAGATCTGCTACAGCTCAGCAGGCAAAATAACGTGCATCAACTCTGCTGGTGGTGAACATGTCTCTCCGCATTGTAGAACATCAAAACTCTGTTCAAATTTGGGATTCCTCTGTGCTTTGCGCTGCAGTGTGCATGGTGAGAAACTGCCTTTTCCCCATAATTTTATTTGAACAGACAAAACAATCAAAAAGAAAATAAAAAGTAGATTATCAAGGTCAAGAAAGAGATTGATTAAAGGACTTGTTCAAAAATCAAATCTGGCTCCAGTAAAGCCAAAGTTAAAAAATTGAGTGTGATGGCCATAACACAGCATCACTTTTCCTCATCACAGAACTCCCACATCTCTAAATATACTCACACTTTTAACAGGACCCTGCCCTATCTCAGAGCTCAACTTCCTGGCTCTCAGAGAGGTGGCAGACTTAAAATCACATTGCAGCTCCCACTGGCACAATCTCCTCTGTTCTTCGTTTCCAAACTTCTCCCAAATTATTTCATTTGTTACATATTTACAAATTTCACCTTTGCTTCTTCCTACCACAAGAATACCATGAGCTCCAAAAATTCACTGACCATATTAAAAACAGTGCAAGCAGTAAAATATGTCAAATTCAGAGCCTTCTTCGATATTCAGTGAAACTACCCAAGGCCAAGTGTTTTAGGATGTCTTCTGAAGACCCAAGCCCTCTCTCTTCTGGCATGCTAAGCCTTCCCTCAGCACTCTCGTCAAGAGCACTGGCTTTGCAGAGCCCTCAGCCAGTGAAGTCTTTGGAGCCTACCAGCGGTAACGCTCACATTACAGCTCTTAGTTCTTTACAACACAGGTCCCCCGAGACAGTGTACGCAACTGCTGATACAGCTTCACTGACCTCTGTAGAAATATATGGAAAATACACAGTTCCCTACCTTCAGCATTTCAGTTTCCTCATGCTTAGTGGCGAGCCCTGCCCATTTTCAGTCGTCTTCTCCCTACATAAATGCCATTAGTAGTCTATGAAACCTACTCAATTTGCAAAGTTTGACTTGACAAGACAAGTTAATTGACAAGACAGTGAGGCATTTTGCTACACATGAACTGCACCAGAAACAGTTATCTAATGTGGCGTGCAATTACCACAGCATTCCAGTTTGCACAGCAGTCAACCACCCCCTGAACCACTGGTTACTCTTCGAAAGACTTTCCTCAACAGCTCCATCACGCTGTCTGGTATGAGCACCACCAATATTTCTTCTTCGTTCTGTTCAGCAAGCTATGCACTTCTGTTTATCTGAAAAATAAGTTGAATTCTTGAGACATAAAGCTCATTAATGTTCTGATATTTTTCTTCTGTTGTCTGAATGGCTCTGTAAGAAATTCTGCAGCTCTGAGAGTTTAACCAAACGCTTGGGTTTACTGCAACTCACAGTGGCTGGCCTTGGTCACAACTTAATTTTGTATCACTCTCAAAAGTTGTTTTGGATTCACCAGCAGGAAGGGAATCGTGTAATTGTCGATGTTATCAAACCACATTTGTCACTTCATCCTGTAAACACCCAGAAGGAATTTAATCGACTCAATAAATTTCAGATAGCTGCCTAGGAAGACATAGGGACACTTAAAAGCTGTGTGGAAATAATAATAAAAGTGAGAAGCCTGCTTCTGAACTCCTATGTTTAATGCATTAACATCTGCTGAATATTACTACCTGCTTTACCACAGCACTTACATGCTCTACTCCAAGATAAAAATCAAAATTATACTAAGTGACATACAAGGTACTGTTCCAGAAGCACAGATTTCACATTGGACACATGGGTGGAAGGGACAGGGAAAAGTAAACATACAACCAAGGCAAGAGGGGTCATTATTTGTAAACATTTCAGTCATTTGGGGGGAAGAAAATAAATGAGAGGTTAACCTACAAAGTATTTCAAGTGAGACATAAATAAGTATCTATACATGCACACAGAGCTTCTCATCCTTCCCTGACTTAATAGAACTTATTTTTACCAGCTGTGTATTTTGCTCATACAGAATTTACCTACAAATGTCTATAATCCAGAAAAATATTATGAAGTTCAGGCAGGTTTAAGAATTAAGGATGCAGAGGGAGAGAGAAAGAAAATGCCAGCAGTGTCAGAAGAATAATAAGAAGAAATAAAGAAAAAAGAAATTACAGAAGACCAGGAGACTGCCCAGCAGTAAAACTGCAGTGAAGCAGAGGTGCGAGGAGGTGTGGGAGGACGCATGCTGTGTGCCGTTACGCCAGTGCAGAAGAACATCCAGGCAACGGCATGCAGAACCCAGTAACGCTATCCAGGCCTTCAGGCAGATGCACTAATTCGAAGTGGAGTTTGTCATGTGAAGTACAGCCATAGAAATATAGAAATTTGTAATTTTCTAAAAGTTTTGTGGCATGGTACATTATTTTAACCAGCAAGGAAAAGAATTCAACTCATGGAGTTTATCAGTAAAGTGAACAAAGCTACCCAGGCGTATTTTGGAAAAGGAATGCTGCAAGACAGCCTGTTTCAAAATTTCCTGGTAGTCACTTCTGGAATCAGACTTCTCCATATGGGATTCCCCCAACGTAGGGATGGGAGTTAAAGGATGAGGCAGGCAGGGGGGGTGTCACGTGAAGCATGAAAAGGAAAGACATTGTGGAAAATGAGTACTCTTACCCAAACCAGTTCAATTACTTTACCACAAGGTCGCACAAAGAGCAAATGCTGATTCAGCAGAGAAGCTACTTCCCAAAGTTCCCATTTCCCTACTGCTCTGGCCGCTTGTTCTCAGCCCCCTGCCTGTGTCTGATGCCCTTTCCGTTGGTGCAATGGTTGCGGTACAGTGAAATGAGCCAACACAAAAACAACCCTGGTTTTGGAGGGTTTGCTTTAAGAGGGCTATAACCTGGGAGAATGCAAAATCAGCATCCTGCAAAGCATCTAAACCCATACAATAGACAGGTGAACATAAATGGGGCAAGCATACCGCTTTTCACACTCAGAAGAAGACAACAAGCTTTCATCGTGCAGAACTGAGCTGGGGATTTTATACCCATCACAAACTTCCATGTTTTCTTATGGCTTTGTACCATGATACAGGACTGTCCTGTGTCCTGTACAGCTCTACTGAGACCAGACAATTGGCACTTCAGTAATGGAAGTGGAATGCTAAGATGACATATTCTAAAATTAAAACATTAACATGACTTTCTCTGAGACGCTCCAAGTGGACACTGGCACTTCCACTACTCTGCAGTAAATTTCAAAGCAGGTATCCTTTGAAACTAAACACACTGTGACTATTAGCAATGCTAATACAATGCCCATTAAATAAATGCGTTTTCTACAGAACATAAATAAAAATATCTTTCAAAAATAGGTATCAGGACAAATATGGATGTTTATTAAGGCTATAATTATAAGCAGAAGATTAGCTAACACCATCTTAGTATTTAACCTTTTGGAGCTCATTGCTGGAGTACAATGGTCAACGTTGTTCAACACGCGTGTAGACCCCAGGCCTTCCAGGGTTCCCATTACAGTGATTAAAAGGCAGGTAAGTTAAATTTGTTGTCTAAGTAGCTTAGCAATTGACCCTGAAAGTAACTAAATATGAAGGCACAGTTAATTTTAAAGACGCACAGATTACATGGCTAATACAGCTCTAACAACTGGAACAGGAACAAAGAGCGCTGCCCCAGATTACAGTGACAGTCATGTGAAAGATTCAGGAATTCAAACAGGGTCCTACTATATCGAATTTTAAGCTCACTTTGCTAGGCCACAGATATCCCTCATTATATCCTGAAGACCTCATATGGCAATTATTTTTGCCTAAAGAAAAATTCTGCAGCGCTCCACTGATTTGTAATTCTTCTGCTCTGGAGGAATAGTCATATTCCTTCGCAAACAGTTTAAATACTAATTATTTCTTTGCTGAACCCTGCAGTGAATCGCCTATCTAGAAGGAGCCATGTAAAAGCACTTCTAATATTTCTGCTGCTCAAAGAGCAATACTCTTCATCCGCTTCAGTGATTTTCTACCCAACAGGTACAACATTGAAGTAATGAGCATTATAAAACTTAATACAGTGCCATATATATTTTATGGCTCTGTAGATCCAGATCAGAGAGCATCCAGATTGTTTTTACAGAACTAATGCCAGACACATTTCAAATTATTATGTATGCAATGATTCTAAGAAATTTATAACTCTTACCAAATTAAAATTAAAAAACCATATAGTTGAGAAAAAGAATTTTAAAAATCACAAACATGAAATTTCCCAGTTATTTTTTTAACTAGCTGTTATTACTAAATAAATTAATATATATCAAAATAAAAAGTGGTTTAGTAAGAAGCATATTTCACTAATGCAAGTATCAAGCATTAGAAATACATGTAAATGAAAAATCATTCATAATGCTCTACTGTTTTTCCAGGACAGGATTTAAAAAGCAGTATCATGTAGGATGTAAAGTCACATGAAAGCTCTGGATAAGGGCTGTAAAATGAGATTCCCTTATATTGCTTAACATCAGAAAAATAACTTTCCTATGTAGCTTGCCTCCTTTTTCCCTCCCGTTTACTTAGGGTAACATGATCTCTAAAGTATGCAAACACTTCATGATCTTTGATGTTGCCCTTATAACTGAAGAGGCGGAACAAGACTTCCATATGTGACATTTAGATATAAAAAGATTCAAGTTACCTGCTCAAGGTTGAACAGAAGGCCTCTGGCAGCCCTGTGACCCAAAAGTGGTTCTCCTGAAGCCCAAGAGATGCAAAAACAACCGGACGTGCCTCGTTTGCCATTTCTGCAGGAACCGCATCATGTTGCAACCCCTGACAGTGCTCTGTAGAGAAATCACAGCTCACCTGGAGTCTGTCTTTGAACTGACACAGAAACTATGGAAATGCAGGCTTACATTATTGCTAATCTGAGCAAATATGTCCTACTTTAGGAATTTGCTCAGGAGAAAGACTGGCTTAGGATCAGTTCCAGGCCAAATGGTTTGAAAAAGGTACCCAATGTCCAAATATCTTGATTAAAAAGCTGTTCAAAGTTTGTTCAACACCGTTCATTTCCATCAAACACCATGTTTTTTCTTTATTCAGTTTCTTTTCCTTAGCAGCAAGTTACAGCCTGGTGTAATTACGGAGGATTAGCTCAATATTGGCAAAGTAGAGCAAGAACAGTCTGCATAAGCACAGTTCTCTGCCAGGAGTGCCATGGTTAAAGCTGATACAAGACGACAGGCTTCCCCCTGCTCCTGGGGAGGAGTCATCCAGGACTGCCCATCCCAGCCTCACTTAGAAATCTTTACAAGAGAATGCACTATATTTTATTTATATTTTTCAGTGTTTTCCAAGAACAGTAGCTCAAACTGCTGCAGTAAATCTACAAACTATACAGGCAGAATAAGTGCCTGAAACCACCTGCATATATAGTTTCACATACAGCACAAACACAAAACTGAATTTCTGTGTGAACACAAAGTTGAGAACATACAGATTTCATCAGAACACACAAATTTCATCAGAACTTTTTTCAAATCTAGTGGAAAGTAGTTTCATACTAAATCACTCATCTGAAGTCCAGCTTAGAATGAGCACACAGCTCTTCAGGAACACTAGGGCTATTACATGTTGTTTTTCTGACCCACGTTGGGCAGGATAAGCCTGCATGCCACCACCACCCTGACATATGACTAGACCTGTCTAAGACCAAATTTCATCATTAAGTCCAGAAACACCTCACAAAAAGAGCAAATCTATGATTTAATTATTCTGTACTTGGACCACCAACTTTTCCTTTGAGTCTATTTCTACAGAAGTAGAAATCTACTATTTACACAGAAAAAACTGCAGCCTTCAGTTCTCACCAGAATATTCTCTTCATACTTAAGAAACTCGATCAACATTCTCAAAGGCTCCAATTTCAGTGCAAGTTACATGTGTTCATTTTATTTAGAATGTCTTCTGGAACCTCTTGGAACGTCCTCTCCTTCGATTTCTTACAGTATGTCTCAGGCATACACAGGGAATTAATTGCCCAGGAATACACTGCAATACCAAATATACCTCTGGGTTGGTTCAGTTGTGTTAACAAAGCGCAGCCATCCCAGCTGAATTTGCCGTGCAGATAAGGTACAAGCAGCACTGCTTAGTATGCCTCACAATTGCCTCTAACAAGGTTTGAATGAAGGACAGAACAAATACAAACAAAATTATCTTACTTCCTATTGCACTTAAGTTTTGACAGACTGGAAACTTTCCAAATTCTCCTACTATTTTGCAGTTAAAATAGGAAAAAACAGTCTGCTACAAATGGAGAACGGTCCAATTAAATGTTAGCTACCGAAGAACTGTCATCTCTGGAGCTGTCTTGAAGCACGATGAGTCAACAAATTGGCCTGCTAAGGAAGCGTCATGTATATAATGACTAAAGTTTGTGACATTAGCCAAGACCCTTCAAGAATGAAAAGTGATACAAATCGCTGCAAGCTTTGCTTTCTAAACTTCTGATTGTTCCTAAATATGATGCAAATAAAATCAGTCTAAACCAATTCATTTTTCCAACATCCATTAAGGTCTCTTAAAAATTCTATCCTTAGGCACAATTTGTCACATCACAAAATGATGACATTTACGCCATGACATGCTGACATTATACTATCCCATCAACAAGTAAATGTCACAATTTGTGACACAAACACTGCCCTATGACAACCTTTTGTTAGCCTCAATGATACCATATACAAATACTCGCCCATGTAATGCAAATAGAATCAATGACACCTTTGGGACCAAAGCAGAGCAAGTCTGTTCCCTTGTGTGAGCCAAGTCAGCTTATTTGCTCCTAATTCTATGGTACCAGGAAAGCCACAAGCGCTACATGCTCTGATCCAGTGACACAAAAACCCTTCTTCATATCTGAACAAGAACAGTCTGATGCACAAGGAGTTAGGCCAATGCAACGGTCAAGCTAAATGAAGCAGCAACAGAACTCTACAGTCAATATCTTTAAGTGGTAAAAGGGAGGGGTGAATCCAAATTAGCCACCTTCTTATTTTAACTTGACTGTTTAAGCCATTACCTAAGTTATACATTACAGTGCCCTGAAAATTCTTATTATAGAACAGACCCGCTTTGCTGCACTACTGTTTCTTCACCAAAAAACTGAGAGAGAAGAGCGAAAGCACCATGGTTTTTTCCCGTGTAGATCTAATAATGATGCCTACTAAACCTGTGTGTCATTCCTCAGAATTATTAGCATGCATGTGGTTCAGAAACTGCAAAAAGCAGCTACGTATACTAAAAAATTACAAATAAAATTGGTCTTGCTTTGTTATCAGGATGAGCCTCATGCTGTTGGCATTGAGAGATCCCTCCTAATGCTTTTGGGGCTTAAATACCTCTCAACTAATAGTGCGACTAGTATGGTTGCAGCACTAGCCCGAGGCTCTGATCCAAAACACACAAGCCTGCTGTTGCCTGTTACAGGCTTTGGGTTCGGTACTACTGCGTGGAGCACTGCTGCTCTCATAGCTGAGGGACAGCAGAGTGCATCCATGAATTTGGAAGAATGAGACTCAGAGACAAGGGAGCCTTCTACAACAGGAAAGTGATGAGGACTCAGGTCTCGTTTCTCTCTGTTGAATTGATTGCCTGTGCAAGGAGATTGATGCAGAAATCAATTCACTCATGCCAGCTGGTTTCCCTCTATCTGCAGCGACGGTAAGGTGATCGGGATATTAGTTCCCTTCAGCTGATGTGCCTTCCATAGGTAACATTCTCACCCTAGCGATGCTGAACAAACCAATACAGCACCTAGAAAGATTAAAATAACCAGTCCACTGAAAGGAAGGTAGAGGACTAAGAGAGAGTTAAAAAGACAAAAAAAGGCAACACCCAAAACCTCTGCTTGAGCTAACAAGCTTGGTTTTTCTAGATAAACTTGATCATATAGAAATGTTCAGGAAAAAAAATTGAGGAGGAAAAATAGTAAGAAAGAACAGTGTGGAATTCAACATTTAAAATATAATTCTTGTGATACTACCAGTTTCTGTTTACTTTTCCCCATTTTGTAGGCTCCTGCACCTCTTCTTTTCCACTACAGTGAACATTCCACTAACTGTGAAACAAATCAAAGCTAAGAATCCTTACATAACAGGTAAAATTTAAGTCAATGAAATTGTGCTGCCTTACTCTAGCTGAGAAATCTAATCACGGCACGGGTTCCCATGGAGCCTGTAGGACAGTCCAATATAATTGAATGTTTGTATTGATATCCTTCAATCTAATACTGAAAATGAAAAGAGAGCACCAGAAATTTTTATTGAAAAATCATGAACTATTGGCAAATAAGAATGAGTAAGATTTCAAAATTTCAGCACCTTCAGCACTTCTTAAAATCTACGAAACCTGATCATGTCTGTTTAATAATTGACCTTAAAGTAACTTAAGAGAAAAGGATGGATTTTCACTTTAACAGAATTGTCAATTTTTACTGAAAAAAAAACCCTAGCTTAATTATGCCATGCCAACTTGGAACGAACAAGCAGGATTTCTTGTATGTATCAAAATAAGTTTGTTATACAGCACACCAGAAGATCAGCTGTTTTAAAGTCAAACACTGAGACATCAAAGGCATTTTTTAATACTTGGAAAGGGTGAGACATTTGGATACTCTCAGGTAAACTTTCATAAATTAAAAATGAGACTCACTTGTTGATAAGAACTTATACTGTATTGGTTATGTACCAAGAGAATAATGGCTGGAATTTAAAATTAATCTTGGCTCAGATGTGGTTGTCTAGTTAACTAAAATTTATTCAAATTTAAATAACCAATGAAAATATTCAGAATACTTAGTACTTTTTTCCATATGATAGTACCATCATCCAACACTTCTAAAAATGCTTTAATAAATTCCATTTTTAAAAAAAGAATCTAAAAACTACTTTTGCCATGTACCTTTCTTTCTCGAAACAACATTCACTCAAGAGAAATAGTACCCTTTAAGCTTCCCAAATTGATGAGAAAGTTAGAGCAGAAAATAAGTATTTTGTAAATTATGTGTTGATAGGTCTATTTGTTCTTTTATATAATTTGTTGGAATATAAATACTACTGAAATCAATATAGTAAGAAATGGTTTTGAAATTCTAAAATGTACCTACAGAGCCACAAAATTTATATCACTCAGAGAATATACCCCAAAATTTGAACTAATTTAGGTTTGGGAAAAGGATGATGTAATCAATAGAAATTCAGTACTAGCAATTTTGTTTAAAACTGCCGCATTTAAGTACATAAGCTCCTTCTCATTTTCATGGTTATAAATAAGGTATGTTTCTTGCACCTTGCTTTTACAGTTACCCCTGATCCACAAATTGCTGTTGGCCAGAAAAGCTGTCTGGTGAAAGATCACAAAATATTCATCTGAGCCTGATGCTCTTCCCTAGATATCCATGGGTCTAGCCCAGTACACACATTCTTACGTTGTTCTCAGAAGTCGTTCCCGTAAGACAGCATCAATTTCACGTTAGATAAAAGCACTCTAAATCTGTTCACTTCTTTCAGTCCATGAACTGCAGTGACTGCACAGCAAGTGCACTTGCATCAGAGAAACAAGCTATGCCAGAAACCAAGACCTTAGCACTTTCCTGCTTTTGACTCCCATGTTTTCAAGGCTCAGCTAAAGCCACGGAGCTTATATGAGCTGCACGGTTTCCCTCCTATGACAGCTTCACACTCACGTCCTGTCTTTGCTTTCCGCAGCTTGCCTTTGTTTTCAAAAGACGCTTCATTCATTTAAATTCCTGCAATAAGTAACAGCTTGTAAATATTTAATTTAATTTACAGGAAAAAGAATTCATTGCCTATAGGCTGCAAAAAGTAATAATGAGGCATACTTGGCAAAGTCACATATCAGAATGACATCACCCAAGAGCAGAATGACATGCACTAATATCTGAACTTAATCCAGACAATAAAATCCACAGTAATAGACATTTCAGAACTTGTGTTTTGCTCACAATACCTCATTTATGCCTTAAGTCTAACATGGAATAGATTATTATTATTTTTCAACTAAACCTGGATGAGCAAGAGCATAATTCCAGTGATGGGTAGTATACAAATTCTTATTAGATGGCACGTGCAGATTGCAGAACTGGACAACTGGAAATGGGATTTTGAGTCTTTCATTTCTAATTATGTTAATTTAAACTCACTCAGAAACTTGGCCCAAAAGCTATTTCACTTCACGTCCCCAGTCCAAAACTAACCCTAGGTGACTTTAAGAGACCAGTTCACAGCTTTAGGCTGGGGGCACGAGGCGAAATACACTGCTCCTGGGCCAGTTTCAATTTAGATGATGCATTTTGGGGACAATGTTTTTTCTTAAACATCTGCTGTTGCTGTCCTCTAGAGCTACAGATACTGCCGTGAATGTGAGATTTCCTGAAGCAACGCCACGCTGTCTGTCCAAGCCTGCAAACAACATGTGACCAAGTGTGAACATCTATATTCACTGGAACGGCAACTCCTAAACCGATGGCATGTCTGTGTCATTACTAACCGTGTCTTTGAAGATCCTTTTTCCAGATGGAACTGGGAAGATGATGCTATTTAAGCCCTCAGGGGTGAGAAAGGTGATTTAATACAGAGAAGGAAATGAAGGGAGAACAACAAAGGAGACACACAGAGACAGAGAAAAGAAAGGAGAGAGAAGGAATGAGACACATACAAAAAAGCAGGCAGAAAAGTAACAGAAACAAAGGACGGACACAGAGGTTGCCTAAAGGGGAGCTGAGTTTCTCACTGAGTGATAGTGACTGTGAAAATCAGGTTCAGTTAATAAATACAAGCCTATTTAGTCGCTACAAAAAAATAAAAAGCTCGCATATTTTGTGCAAACCCTCCACATACAACAGACTGTGGATCAAAGACTACCAACTCTTTATATTATTTCCTGGCAGACAGTCTATGCCTAAATGTGAATTTCAGTGCTCTCATCTCAATGGGCTTGACTTCTAAGCTACCGACCCCTGAGAAACATCACGCTGGACTGCGTCCTGCTCCCTCGGGGAGCCTCGATGTACTTCACAAAATACAGCAATGCAATAACCAGACTTGCTGGCAGTTTCTGCAAAGAAGATAAAGATTATATCCGTCTCTAGCCTTACATTCTCATCTTCAGGAACAGTCTCTTTGCAGTCATGAACATTAGAGCCAAGACGTAATCCCTCACAGTAATACAGACATTAATTCAAACAGGAAGTGGAGAGTCTTCTTTACATCCAGCTCCAGGGTTCATAAAACATCTCTTGCCTCAGCAGCGCACACAAAAGCATCTCAAACATTCCTGCACGCTTGCAGACTGACCGAGCTGAACCAAGTCCATTCGCTGACGAAGACGTTTGCCTCTCATTCAATTCTTAGGTTGTACCAGTTTGTGCCAGTTTAAGAAGTGGCTTTTCTGCAGTTAGCTAAATAAAAAAAAAAAAAAAAAAAAAAAAAAAAAAAATGAAGTTATATTGATAATTTACCAGCTAACAACCTGGCTCTCACACCAACTATATACGGTAGCCTGATACCAATCATCTCCCTCCTCTTGCCCAAAGTTTTTTTAAAATAAAGAAATGGAACATAGGGCACACCGTGCTTATACAATGAATTTTAAAAATGCTGTCTCTTAGAGTTCTCCAGGAGCAATGAGATTATTAAAAGGAATACCAAAGTTCAAAGCCCTCTAAATGTAGCCCACTTTATAAAAAAAATCCAGTTTAAAGCAGTTAGAAGAGGAGGAAGGAAAAGATCTTGTTAGTGGCCCTCAGTGCTCCGCACAGTAGCCCTTGAGAGATGCTGCATGAAGATGAACATATGTATTTCATTATGAACTGAAAACGTGTTCACTGAGCTATGTCTTACAATTTTTAAGCAGAGTGCCCACTTCAGCCTATAAGCAGGGGAATGCATTCCTTCTGCATCTTCCTTCATAGAAGCTGCTGGGAGCCAACAGCTTAATCAGAGAATCACAAAGTGGGTTTCATGGACCTAAAAAAATGCTGTTCAGCTGATGCACAACTTTCTCCCTTCTCTTCTTTACAGTGGCTTTAGACAGAGTTTAATAATAATATCTGTGACCCAAGAGAAATTTTAAACATTGATAGGGGGCTGTTCAAAAGATATGGGCACGCTTGCTCCATCCACACATCGTCCTCCCTCTTGCATGTGCTCAGCAACCCCTTGGTGGATGTCACACACAAGAGTGGAGAAAATAATTTGGGGTTCTGTTGTACTTGTTTGTCATATCAGGCTGCAAAACTTTAAAAAGGATCAGGTCTCAGCTGATTCCGCCAGTATTGGCCTCCCTCATCGGGGGGGAAATAAAAGTTCAGAACCACCAACAGTAACAGCTTCCCAAATCACCGCCCCCAGTCCCGGCACAGCTGAGGGCAAGGAGGGAGTTCACTGTCAGTCCTCTGTGGTCTGTCGCTGGTGGTCGGGACGCAGCTCCCACTCCAAAGCCACAGTACTCCCGACATAGATGTTTTGCATCGTTTCTGTTCAGTTTGTACTTCTCACTCAGGGCAAAGAACGCGTTTCGAGACAGCTCTCCAGGCAAAAGAGATCTTTTGACACGCTTGCCATTATGTGGTTGGGTAAGAGGCAGGGAAACATAGGAAACCACTGATTAAAAGCCAACAAATTAGCAAAACAAGAAATGGCCCTCTTAATTAAAAGCTGCAAGTCTGATGAAGTTCTAGTACTGCGTGGGGGCATCTGAGCCTGGGAAAGGAAAGCGTTTTCATTCGTATGCCTGCTTGCTTCTATGCTCTAATCACGTAAAATACTACAATACCCAAGACTCCAAAGTCTTGGGTATATATATATATAACACATCAATTAAACTTTGCAGTTTACAAGACTAAAATGAGAGAGGCCAGAAGGAATGATGTTTACATAGCATATGAACAAACCAATACGTAGGTGCCAAATCTAATGTGAACCCTCAGTAGCCTCAACAGGGCACCATGAAGTGCGCAGAAAGACCACAGTGGCATCACCCTAAAAAGCACCTGGGAACTTGGATACAGAAGTATGCTACTACCAACCTGTTGTGGAGTAGGATACAGGGGGTTATTTGGTTAAGAATCAGTGAGATTAGAGCCTGTAAGTACAAACACACAAACACATAGCAGATCCCAATCGTTCAATTTTGACGTCCCTTCCCCCTGGGGAAATCACTGCAGGTTGAGGCAAGTTGGGCAAGAGTGTCAGTGTTTCTGTGCCACCCAACTGCATGTGGTTACAGGTCTCTAGCATCATCAGCCAGGTCCCTGGGGATCTCCAGGCATTTGCTGCTACCCATCTCCCCGGAGTTCACCTCACGAGCTCTGTAACAGGCTGTATGTTGGAGCACTGTATGTGCACTGCATCCTGATGGGTCCCCACTGCCTTGTGGTAGTAACTGGTTGGCAAAGATATCTCTACGCATCCGGAAGGTAGTCCACCTGTCATTGGCACATGTTGGTTTTCTTTGTTTTATTTCTGTTTTTATGCCTCATCCATGGAGCCCCTCAAAAACCACACATAAAAAAGAGCTGCCCATACAAAAAGGGTTCACAAGTTCCCTCAGGGAACCCTCTTACCTCTGTCTGTTCTAACACTGATGTCTACTTATGCTGAACACCCAACACAATACCTAGGAGGATAAAAGAAGAACCGAGAAAAGAATATTCTGCTTTCCATAAACGGCAAGATTTAACAAGTACTGCTGCAGATTTAGATGCCTTAGACTCACAGGCAGCTCCAATCCTCTGAAAAGAGCAAGTTACAAGGTATTTTTCTGCTAGCAAACACAGGGAAAATATCTTACTGAACTTAGAACTGGGAGGATTTTATGGAAACCTACCATCCCCTGATGCAATTGTGTTTTCAGTGAAGAAAAAACTAGTTCTTCAGAATCAGTCACACTCAATACTGTGAGACACTGCCCAAAGCTCAAAGAGTGATTCCCACATATTCCCCTAACTCTCCAGCTCCATCCCGTTTGGCACCTGGCTTGCAGTGAGAATTGCTGGTGGAGGCAAGCATGGGAACACATTATCCATAAACAGGCTGCTCTTCAGTACCTGAGAAAAGCAACTTTACTTCACTGCAGCTCAGGTAACAAGGCCAGGTTATGCACGGCTGAAATTTACAGGTGGAACAGCTCAATCCTCAGGCATCAACGTTATTATTTATTGGTATTCCAGAAGCACCTAAACACCACCAACTCAGAGCAGAGCCCCAGTATACGACACCCTGCACGTACACATGCAAGGGGAAGACTGCTCTTTCCCTCTTTCAGTCTGAGGAGCAGAGAAGAGACAGGCACAGTGATAAAAAATGTATTTTCACAGAGTGTAATTTGTCATCTACTAAAACTGGACATGCTGGCCAGTAAACACGGGCCTACTTCTCAGTAGGAAGAAGGACACCTCACAATAGCTGGTGCTTGCAAATACGCTTCTACGACACTTCATGCAGTTTTATCGTACGTCCACTGAGCTTCAGAGACCATGAAAGAAACAAATTTCATAAAGTGAATGGGGGAAAAAAAAAAAAAAACATTAAATA
>WHYT01016549.1:100260-110485 GCA_009806455.1 Tetrax tetrax
GCCGGGGCGGCGCCGCCATCTGCTGGCCCGCGCCGAAACGCCGGGCAGCGGCGGGGGGAGGCAGCTGTCGGACGGACACACGGCCCGGTCACCGGCACGCCCGGCCGCGCCCCGGGTGAGCAGCGGGCGGGGACGGGGTTCTGGCGGCCAGGCGGGAACGAGCCGTGCGTGCGAAGTTTCCCGCGGAGCTCCGGGGATGGGCTTTTCCACGGCGCTCCCGGCGAAATCCACGCAGCCCCTCGGGGCGGGTGGGGGCGGGCACGCATCGCGCCCCCCCCCCCGCCTGCGCCGGCACAGGGGACGGCCCGGGTTTGACCGTGAGTCCCAGGAGTGAACAAGTCCAAAGGGTTCTGTTTGTGAGCAGCTGGAAGCCGAGGAACAAATGAAGCAGGTGCAAAAATATGAGTCGCGTGATTGAGACGAGAAGAGCTTCCGTGGAGAATGGGAGCACGTCCTTCCTTCTGCCCCTCAGCTCCTAGGAGGCACCAGGCTCCTCACCTGCATCGCCCAGAGCCCGTCGCTAATCCCGTGTTGCCCACTGTGGGGACGTGTGCCTTGTGACTTGTGCCTGATCCATGGGAGCACCAGAAACGCTCGGGGCAGGGTGGTCACGGCCAGGAGGGGCAATGACTGGGTCCGTGCAGCGCGGCGTAAATCAAAACAGGGAGGTGAAGCAGCGGAAGAAGGTTTAGGCATCCCAGATGGGATGCCCTTCCAGCTCCGCCGCAGCGTGCTGTGTAACTGGGAATAAATTAGTGCTTGAGAAGCAGTTTGATGCCGTCAGACAGAGCAGGTTAGAATCACAGGGTAATTGAGGCTGGCAGGGACCTCCGGAGGATTCCTGGTCCAACCTGCAGCGCAGTCCAGGGCCAACTCTGAAGCCAAATCTAACTTCTCAGTAAGATGAGATTGCTCAGGCCTAAATGTCAGAAAACACATTTGAAAGCCCACCGGGGGAAGTGATGACTCCAACTACAGGCAGCCACGTTAGGTGACACTTACAAGAAGAGATCTGGGCTGGGCAAAACCAAGGTGAGTAAAGTTAGTAAACCAGCTTTAGTTGTAATCTGCCTTTACCCTAATGGCCTAGAAAATTAGGATTACAAAGGCTTTTCTAGGAAGATTAATAGAAAAAAATAGTATGGTTTAACTACACCATTTACAGGCCTGGAATGACTACCATAATGACCTAAAGTAACCTGGTCATCCCAAATTCATGTAAAGACAACTTTCAGCAAGCTATACGGTTACATATTAGATGTACACCTTCAATGGTAGGAGACCTACGGTAGCCTGCCCTGTTATTACTGGAGTGGCTCAAACTATAAAGCAGCTTCAAATTCAGGATGACTCTCACATTTCAAAAGCAATAACGATTAAAAATTAAAATAATTTTTAAAAATTATCCCATGTGCTTTTTCCGTGACTCCCAGTAAAGTTGTCTTTCTGAGTCCCAAGCGCAGCCCGACAGCCTCAAAATGGCCTCTGCACAGCCTTCTCCCTCATTCCTCCAGCACCGTGTCTGAATTAACTGAAGAAACTGCCCCTCCTCTGGGAATGTCCAGCTGACAGTTTTGGAGATTCTGCCCCAAACACCCTGTCAGCAGCAGCCCAGGCAGCCGGCAGGAACTCGGGCATCACCACCTGGCCCAGGTCACCAGAAGCTGCCCCTGGTACTCTTGATGGGGATGTATATTAAATTCATTCCTGAAGCACTTTACACGTTGTGTAAAAAGCAAGTTGATTTTTTTTTCAAATGTTGATTTCTGGAGATAATACTGAAAGCTCAGAAGGCCGAGGAGAAGCTACAGGGAGCTAAAGGAAGCTCTAAAGGAAGAGAAACACGAGTGTGAGATGAGAATGATCTTTGCATGCAGTTAGTTTCCTCACAGTGTCTTATCCCTCTGAAACTCTACCCTTGTAAGGGGAAAAACACCTGGTTCTCAGTGGGCAGAAAGTTAGTTTTCCAGACAAAACCCCCTTGACTCTTGCAAACTGGTCTCAGTGTCAGCTGGTGGTCAAATGCTTGTTTGAATCATTGCTGTTTGGACATGTTCTTTCGGGGCGCAGAAAATAGGCAGTCATTCAGCCGCTGGCAGGAAACACCCGAGTGGAAAGTCATTCCTGCTGGGGTAATACTTGCATGTTGAGAGGGTCACCTTTCGCCTTTTCCACCTCTGCACAAAAGGGAACACGGGAAAAAATGCAATGCTGAATTATTAAGAAAACACTGACCAACCAAAACCGTATCAAGCAATATGAAGGAGTGATTTGTCCATTATTAGGAATTCAATAATTTTGTTTCTGGCATCATGGCCTATCTCCAGTGAAACTGTGAAGATTACTCAACATTTGTAGAATAATCTAAAAATACTCAGACTAGATGGAAGGGCCTGAGTCCCTACATGTTAAACCTGGCATACAAAACCTCGTACTTCATCTGAATTAATACAGTTGGACTTTGTCATGCTTCTCCATTTTGCATTCACCACCATGTTCAACAGGTAGGGCTCTCAGTGAGCAGCAGATAAGAGAAGAGATTATAACATCCCCATTCCTAAGAGTCAAGCTCTTTATATCTGTCAGTAAATGACATTTCTCACAATGACACTGCAAAAGAAAAAGAAAAAAACAAGCAGTAGTTGTAGAACTAATGAAGTCTGGTTTCCTCCAGCCTTGCATCTTATGCTCAACTGCAAGGTCTACTTGAATCCTTTCCCACTGACAGAATTCTTCCCCGTGTATCTTCACAGGAAGATAACAAATCCACTAATTAAGTCCTCCTTGTCTGCCCAGTCACAAAAATTGCCATTTATTTTTGTGGCCTCCCCTTGTTTGCCAATGTAGTTGAAGTTGTCGTACAAGTTCATAAGATGTTGACCAAGGTGGATGAACAGACACCCAGCCCAACTGATTGGTCACTGAAAAAAACTAATGCACAGGCCTTTTATATGAGGCAAGTCAATTTAAAATCTCACCTGAAGGATGCTAAAGCAGAGAGAAGTGGATGTAATTGGTATTTCTCTAGATGAATTGTGAGGTTTGAGTACACGGGGATGAATCACTCAACCTACCACTGCGCTTGTCACTAATTGAATCCCTTAGCATCAGGCTCTTAAGAGGTCAAGGATTAAATGGAAACAAAGGTAACTTCTCTGTTTTCCTCCTTTAGCGATTATCATAACCAAGAAGGATGTGTGGGCAATGCTATGAAAATAACCGCACCATCTCTCGTCTCTGCAATAAACGCTCTCAGGATAGATAAAGAGAACTTCTGCCACTAAGTGGGAGGCTTTTACCTGGCCACTTCTTCAATGGCTGTTGAAGCTGGTTTTACATCAGCTAGATTAACACACACTTACTGAATCTTCCAATCTAATAAATAATGCATATTTAATATATCAGTAATTCACAATAATAAAACGTAACTCTAGACTAGAGGTACGGTAGCAACAATAGCTATATTGCATTAGATCACTGCTGTATATGCTTACTAACAGTATTGTTTCAAAATATGAGTGTTGAGCAGATTGGATGAGAAGGCTGAGATTGGCAAAACTGGAAAGGAAGCTTCATTACATAACTCCCACCAGTGTCATTCAAAGTCCTGTAGCTAAATCACCCAAAAAGTAAAATCATACATTTGTTTTGTCCAAAGCCAGGGGACCACATCACAGATCAGGGTCCGACTGCGTTAGGTAGGTACTGTAGAAAAAGAGAAAACAAAGGTTGATCCAGCTGCATAGAAACGTTCAGTTATGCAAAGGACAATCCAAACAACATACTTCTAGTCCAAAGCACGACCAGCATATTGAATTACTTCTTACTCTTGTGACTATTCCAGCTGAAATGCAAACAGAAGAGAACAGAATTGCTGCTGATTTTTCTAGGTTTGTTAACATCAAGTATGTTAATAAAGGAAGGAAGCTAATTTACAGACCAGCGAGTGTAACTTCGTCTAGAAAGCCCAAGCAAGCTAAGCAATGTAAGATGCCAGCTCCGAGAGGCAAAGGGCTTTCCCAGTTTCAACGTTTGCTTAACTAGAACTTCTTAAGGGTTGCCAAAAAGCTAGCTTGCAGTGAGTTTAAGGATTCCTAAAACAAAGAGGCTTCCCTAAATTTCTGTCACCTTTTATGTCTCCCATAAACTCTGCCTCAGCAAATACATACCGGCAGATAAAAAGACAAATAACCTAGTATCAGATACCTCTGAGCTCCTCTAGTCCCAGAGTAGAAATAGAAAAAGCTTGAAAAAGAATTAGTGCATTGTAAATCCAAGGCAAGTTTCTTCCCGTTAATGGCAGAATTATTAGTGCTATACTAATAAAGTCTACTTACATTTTAATTGACTGTCAGATTAGATTAAGACTTAAAAGGCTTCAATTAATGCACTTTATTTTTACCAGGTTAATTTCTGATCAAACACTGAAAGTATTACAGAAAGCCACAAGTTCTGCTTGAGCAGAAACCAAGAGGCAATGCTAATATTCTTTTTGCTACTGGAGGAAAGAAGTACTCTTGCAAATAAAAATATTGGTAACACTTTGTTATATGTTTCATACTCAAGGCTTTCTTAGGCTGATAATGCAAGATGACCGCAGATGCACAACACTGGAGAAAATCACAAAAGAATTACCCATTTAAGCATGCTCCTTATAGTTACCTCTTTTAAAGGCTGATTTAAATTAATGTATCAAGATGCATTAGGATACCTTATTCTATTCATTAGATACAAAACAATTTCCATTTACATTGTGTTGATGTTAACATCATTAAGAGCACAGCGACCTGCAGGGTTTTCAGCACAATGTTCATACATGAAAACAACTTAATCTCACACAATCTTATCAAAATGCCTGACTCCAAAACAGCCTTATTACTCACTCTGAACATAGTCTAAGCTAACAAATTAATAAACAGCAAAGCTTTATTGCCTTGTTACTCAATTAACAAAAACAAATGCTTTCTTTTGTGCTAAATGCAAATTATTATACACGATGCCATACCCTCATTTCCCTTATGCCAAACAGCAGAGTTTTTATTTGGCTAAGCCTCTCAGGGTCCAAAATAATTTATAGTTGTATTACTACAATTACAAACAAAAGAAATATTTCTGTAGCCAACAAATCTAGGTGTCTTAACACTTTTCTCAACAGTTGTTCCATTTGAGAGAATAAAAAAATCCAGCAGAAATCAGATTGTTTTGTTCGCATTAATTCACTGATGCACCGCTGTCAGCAGCAAGCCCGGATGCCCGCAGAAGAAAGCCTAATTAATAGGAAGCAATACTTGTCACCAAAAAAACAAAACTCTGCTTCCGTGGGCAGTTCTGAAGTCAAAAAAAGTGAGTAGCTGCCTTTGTTCTATGAAGGACTGACTAAGCTACAAAGTACACGTTCAATTATCCTATCCAAATTTGAACAATATGAAAGAGAGAGGATTTCAGTAGAGTGTATTATCTCTGATTATTATGGAGAGCTGTGTTCAGGCATGAGTACACTAACTGACATACACCTATGAGAAAAAATTTGGAAGAGCTGTAAATTATTTGAAGGAACGCTAAATAGCTTCTATTTTTATCAGTATCAAGCTACCAAACAGTAGGTGTGAAGAAAAACCTGACACAACCACCCACGTTTATATATGGGACAGTAGCCCATAAACAAGGAGTCACTGAGGTAGACCAGAAATCTCATCCTTGGAGCACCTTCAACTCTCCTCTAATTCAATGGAAGTAACTGAAGGGCTCAGCACCTTGCAGTTTTTTTTACTAGTAAGTAGTAAAGTTCTATCTCATAAAATTAAAGAGAAAAAAGTTTTAAAATTACTGTCACTTACAAACCAGTGACAATTAATATAAGCTGCCTTGGCCCCTACAGTTTTATCTTCCATCAACTAGAAAAACAAAAATACAACTAACCTGTATAAATTTGTTATGCTACAGAGCCTGAAACAGTGGCTTAGTCTGAAATAGAAAACATATGGTGAAGCATAATACTGTGGTGGCTATTGTAAGATTATCTGTTTTCAGCCTTCATAATTTCTCACCAACATGGTCAGGAGAGTTCTGAAAACATGAGAGAGCTGGATTAATTGTCTACACCTTAAGAGCTCACAACAGAACAGAAGAGCTTTTTCTTTTATGTGGCTAGCTAGACTGTGGGAATTTGTTTTTCACAGAATACCTTTGCACTTGGGCTTTTTCTGTCCTAAAATTTCATGAAGCTGATTTGAGAAACTACGGAAAGCTGTGAAAGGTTTGGGTATTTAGGTAAGTAAAATGTGGTGTGAAGGATGTAATTCTCACGTTTACATTCAGCTTCGCAATTCCTTTTATTTAAAAAATATTGTTTATGTCTTACCAACCACTTACATTCTGATCTAATCTTACCAGCATTTTTACCAGTGTCATGTTATTAATCAGTTTGCTAATATGGCTGCACTTCTGAGAAAATTGCATCAGAAAAATAAATAAATATTACGCCCAACTAAAACAAATCCATTCTAATTCAGTCTTTCGGTCTTTTGCAAAGGATCCCTGAAGGCACCATTCTTCTAAGAGGAGACATTGCCATCTGGTAAACGTTTAGTGGGAAGTCAGTATGACATGTTTACAGCTACCTCCATCTTCTCAAACTCTTCACGGTACGAGCTTAGCAAGGAATGCAGCTGGGAGTAGGCTCCAGTTTATGGTTAATAGGTTTTGACCAACAGAGCAAACCCTTTCTATTGCAGACACACAAGCTTAAGTTGGTGTGGGACTGGGTACTAACTGTGTGGTCTTGCATACCTATTTCAAGGAGCGGGGAAGGATTTTGCTCTAAGTTAAAGAAAATTCTGCTAAATTTTGTCCCATGGCCAAGGTCTGCAGATACAGCAGTGACTGGTTCAAAGCCAAACCAACAAAAATGAGAGGCTTTTGTGTAGAAGACATATTCAACTAAAACATAATAGAAGACCACACTATTTTCAATCTGTGAAATAGATTTACTTAAAGTAACAACCTTCAGGAGCAGCTGCTTTAAATAGTTAACAGAATAGCACATGAATTTTGTTTAGGCAGTACTTTTTTATGAGCTGGCTTATTCTTTTTCATGTCTTTTTTTTTTTTTCCTTGTTTATTTGAAATATAGATTTGCATGGTCTAGATGAATAGATAAAGATAAGTCTTCCTCCTCTTTCCCCCTAAAAAGCAAGTTACTGGAAGTAGTGTAGCACTGTGGAAAACGTGTACTATCAGATGCCAGGGAAGCTGACTATCACACATTTTGGAGAAGACCGTTTTCAAAAAAAAGCCATATGGGTAATAGTGACAATTCAAGTAATAGAAACATAAAAGACAACTGGCACCAGCTCTTCTCCTATAAGCTATTGTTCCTGAAAAATGGAACAGCTGAAGGCAGATATTTTGTGTAAGTAAAAGGCTGGAGGCCTTTTGAATCACAAGCTGGAGAAATCCTAAGGACTCCACACTTCCCAAGGCTTCCCTTATCAATTCTATTTCTACACGTAAACATTAATTTCCTTTAAATCATTCTTGCTCTGCATTTGAGCTAGTAAAACAACACCCCCCGCCATGTTTTGTGACATCTTAAAGTCTTGTTTTATGCACCAAGACGGGTTGCTTATTTCAAGACAATATAATAATTTTCCTGAAAAAAGGTATCTTTTAGTATCGTCCTATGAATACAGGATGATCTAACTTGAAAAAAAAACAAACTGGTGCATAAATATCAAACTGTTTTGAACAGCCCTCTACAAACTGCATTACCAATACCTCTTATAAAAATACAGGATGAAGTAATATCCAAAAGAAAAGCATTTCTCTATATTTTTTCTTTCCTGTGCAGTATTTTCTTTCCAATCCCAGACAATTGCAGGCTAGCCTGAGGTTCCCTTTGATCCAGAATCTTGAAAGAGCCTCAATCTGTAAAGACGCAAGTAGGCATTTTCAATGCTCTTAGCTCCTAACTTCTATGAAGATCTAAGAGCTAAGAGCCCAAATGCTTTAGAAAATGAATTTGCCTTTCAAAAACTGTCATGAGTGGCTGTTTCAATTTTCTTTGGGATTATCAAAAAGCAGAGAAGTCTGGGAAACTTGTATGTTTTTCAATATGTCTGCTGTATCATTCACTTGGAAACTGGGAATAAGTACTGTGTGAGAGGTAAATAAGAGCAAATATGTACCCATAGGAAACAATATATACAGCTTTCTGCTTATACAGCAGCTTACAGACTCACAATATTTTTCTTAGAGCTCCAGCTGTTGGAATCAGGAGACTGCATAAAAATCTCAGTGTTGACATTGGAGAATGGACTGAGAGCAGCCCTGAGGAGAAGGACTTGGGGGTACTGGTGGACAAGAAGCTCAATATGCGCCAGCAATGCGCGCTTTGCAGCCCAGAAGGCCAACCGCATCCTGGGCTGCATCAAGAGGAGCATGGCCAGCAGGTCGAGGGAGGGGATTCTCCCCCTCTACTCTGCCCTGGTGAGACCCCACCTGGAGTACTGTGTCCAGTTCTGGAGTCCCCAACATAAGGAGGACATGGACCAGTTGGAGAAGGTCCAGAGGAGGGCCACAAAGATGATCAGAGGGCTGGAGCACCTCTCCTATGAGGACAGGCTGAGCAAGTTGGGGCTGTTCAGCCTGGAGAAGAGAAGTCTCTGGGAAGACCTTATATTGGCCTTCCAGTACTGAAAGGGGGCCTACAGGAAAGATAGGGAGAAACTCTTTAGCAGGGCCTGTTGTGATAGGATGAGGGATAATTGTTTTAAAATAGAGGGAGCTAGATTTAGACTGGATATAAGGAAGAACTTTTTTACAGTGAGGGTGGTGGAACACTGGCACAGGTTGCCCAGAGAGGTGGTGGATGCCCCATCCCTGGAAACATTCAAGGCCAGGTTGGACGGGACTCTGAGCAACCTGATCTGGTTGGAGATGTCCCTGCTCCTTGCAGGGGGCGGGGACTGGATGGCCTTTAAAGGTTCCTTCCAACTCAAACTGTTCTGTGATTCCATGATTCTATGATTCATTTAGCAAGTGTGACAGTCCTTATGTTTTCAAAGAAAGACCAAAGCCACAGAAAAAATTAAACCTCTTGACTCAGGGTACTTGAAGACAAAGAAAGTGGAGTCAA
The DNA here is from genome assembly GCA_009806455.1 of Tetrax tetrax. Taxonomy (NCBI): domain Eukaryota; kingdom Metazoa; phylum Chordata; class Aves; order Otidiformes; family Otididae; genus Tetrax; species Tetrax tetrax. The sequence goes on from WHYT01016549.1 coordinate 109,397, forward strand.
GAATTTCATTTTAATGTCACATTCCTTATGACATTCTCATGATTTTTCAGTGTATTAGTTCTTCTTTCACAGTGTCGTGGCAGAAAAGTCTGGCATGATTTTCTCACCATCTTCTTCTCCTGCCTGACTAAACTGGCAAAAGCTTTGGGTGGTTATTACATTACAAGACCTGAGCTGATTTCTTCTGGTTTTGAAATGATACTTGTGAAATAACTTTTAAGGAAAAAATGGACCTTAACTAGGATGGCTTTTTCCATCTTCAGTTGGTAATTCTATATCTCTAATCTGCAGAAAATGGAACCAGAATTCTGGGTAAGATGGACATTAGAAACATCTAACAAAACAAATCTGCTTAGGGCTCATGAGAGAGCATATGAAATCTGTATTTGCATCACCTAAACTGCAAAAAATTACAAAAAACAGAGAATGACTTTTATATATATTTTAGTGACAAACCTACTGCTAAATTCCCATACTTCACTCTAATTTCATCTATAAGTCAGTGTAGCACCCAGAAAAGTCATACATTTATCCACTAAAATAATTAAAATAAAAACAACTGAGCAAAAAAAAAAATCAGTCATATAGAATGTTCAGGTCTTTTCTCCCAAGACAACTTGCTCAAAAAAATACAGTAAGGCTGCAGATTTTTTTCTGCTATTGTAAAGATTCTGCAATTTTAGTCTGCTGTAATCATATAAATTCATCCATCAATAAACCTAACTACTCTAAGTCTTATTCAAGAAAAACCATTAAAAATAACTGAATGGTAGAGCAGAGATAGCAGTCTGAAAAGCAAACATACCATCCATAGCTATTTTTATAAGACCTAAACCACCTACACCATACTGTCAAAAATTACTTTTTCCCATGAATTTTAAAACTGTTTCATGTGGCAAAAATAATCACCCTTTGTGCCCGTAGTGCAGTGTTTATGTGTTTTCCCTTGTTCAGCTTTCAACCCAGGACTAAATCATTGTTCCTGCAATTTTCCAGCAGTGCTCTTGTAGCTTTAGCCTGCACAGAACCGCAACACAGGACACAAATCTTCTGGTTTGGGAATTAAAAAAAAAAAAAAAAAAAAAAAAA
>WHYT01016549.1:110902-157076 GCA_009806455.1 Tetrax tetrax
AAAAAAAAAAAAAAAAAAAAAAAAAAAAGCTTCTCATGGGGTCTCTGTTGCCAGCAGAAAAAAAAAATAGTTAAGATATTCAATTGTAGCTGGCTTGATATAGAATGTTTCTCATCCTCAGTTTATTTCTACCACGTTATTTTCAAAGCACCTTCATTTTCTAGGTTTTTCCACCTTAGATGTATTAGTAGTTATTCCTAGGGATATGAGTATTACTGTGAAGAGGGTGCACACATGATCTTTTTTTATACTGGCTGAGTCTCTTCCCATCTCCAAAACCAGTCTAATTCTTTGTCAAGCTGTGGAATATTGCACGTGGCCCCTGGACTTCATTAGTTCAATCAGTCACTATAGCAACATTTGATACACTGCTTGTCACTGTTGGGTTATAAATTATGGGAAATATTTTGAATACATTACTGACTTTGCAATGACAAAAAAGAACAATAAAAGAAGGTTCTATGCCAAGGCTCACAAATCAGCAGAGACCTTGAGCACACATTTAACTTAATTCATGCAAGTGGATCCACTGATTTCACTAGGAATCATCTTTAGCAATCCTTGAAATAAAACATTTTTGTGCTTTTTTAAAACAGGTTAAATATGGAGAAAATCCCAACTTCATGTCCATTGCATTCACTAAGCATTAGCATTTCAAAAGAGAAGGATTGACTTCATAGTAGTATTTCTCATACTAATGATGCCCCAAGGTAAGCTGTCATATTTGTCATCTACACTTTTTATTTCCAGCTTACCCTCAAGCCTTATTCATGTTGTGACCCCTAACCTAGGTTGTAAACCCATTTGCAGCACAGTTGAAAGGAGGAGCCACTTATTAATCTGAGGTTTTTAGGTCTTCTAGGGCTGAAACCTTAGAGACGCCATCAGGTCAGCAGACCAGCCAAATTAAGGGGCATTTCTGTATGTGGGTTATACAGAGGATGTTAATCTAGGACAGGTCATGCAATGCCACAGAAAAATGGCTGCTAGTTCTGGTCACCAAATATCTACTAGAGAATAAAAGTAGCCTCTACCCATTCAGCAGTTAACCACCTCTGACACGTACATCAAATTTAATCAGGTTCTTAACTGCCATTCGCTGATTTCCTCTCCTACTATAAATGTTGTTTCTGAACCTTAGATAGACTTACTAGCGTGCAAAGCAAGCCTACAGTGATTTTTTTAAGTGGATATATGCCTCAAATGAGCTCAAGTGTAAGAAAATGTGACTATTAGAGCTGCAGTGCAAATGAGATATGTTTCCTAACAGTTTTGCTTTGACTTGGTTCCACTATTTCCAGTTAGTTAAACATCCTTTCAATCTCTCTGAAAAGTTTAATTCTTTCCCTTCATGTTTATTGACTTTAAATAGTTCTGCCAACATTTCCCATCATCATCTTTTCATTATGTTTCCCCAAGTTTTACACAGTAAGCCAGATTCACATCTCTGTTAAAAGAGATAACCCAACTAGCTCTGAACAAGTTCAGTCATGCCTTCCTCAGCTGTGTTACTAAGGTTGCTGTGCTTATGCTGACTTCCACAGCTGAAACTCTAACAGTAACTGCACCAACTCCTTCCTGAACCACCTGGGCACCAGGAAGAGATTCACACCTGCACTTGCTTTTTTCCTAGAGAGCACCCTGGAGGGACAAAGTCAGGATCTGACTTCTCTTCATAAAAGGTTTATTGATTACAAATGTTACGTACCACTTTTGATCTTCTTCTCTCCTCCTTCACCTCCAGAAGCTAGATATTAGGCATCTGTGTATCCTATACTACCAGAGGACCTTGCTTTCCAAGCAGTAGAACTTTTATGAGGGTCAGTGCAACTCTCAGGGAATATTCTCCTGTGTGTGATTGATTCTTTTCACAAATACACTTCACCAAATTCCTATTTAATTCTGAACTAACATCTTCAAAGTATAATTCAACAAGCAGTGTTCGAAGTAGGTTTTCTTACAAAAACTGATATTATTAATGCCAGATTTTGCATTTTGCCAGATTTTGCCATGCAGATTGTAAACTATGCATGTATAACTTCACTGAAATCAATGAAGTAACATACCACTTCCTCTTGTAGTCATTTTGACTCTGTAATTGTGTTAAAAAAAAAAAAAAACCATGAATCTACAATAAGATAACAAAAAATGCAGCAGGCAGGTGGAAATATTTAAGTCTCCCTTAAAATAAACAAGAAAGGAGATATTTGCAAATATTTTAATTGAAGTTCACATATGTGACCTACAACCTAATGAAATATTGCCAAGAGATGACCCACTAATGACAACAAGATGAGAACACTGTCATTGACTTTAGAGAGAACAAGATGAGGCTTTTTAGATAATCACATACCAGTCTGCTGAGCCAGGGCCAGACTCTGCAGGTAATCAAATATCTCCTCCAAGCTGCTGTTCTGATGAGCATGAACAGATCACATCAACTTCTGTGCAATACGCGTGCTTTACACTTCTCAGAATAGGATCTGCTTCTTTTATATACGTGTGCTTGTCTCATTACAGTTTGGGTAGGGAATTCTTCAACAATAATATTTCAGAAGAATCTTTGTTGGCTATATGTCAATGCATAGTTGTTTAGAGCATGTTCCAATTGATAGAGCACAGTCAAGTTGTTAGAGCAAAACCTCAGTCATGGTCCCAGACTCTACAACAGGTTAGGCAGAGTAGACCCCTATTCTCACTGTTTCCATGCTTTTATACCCACAGATCCTCTAATCACCACCAGGTGTCCCTTATCGTCTTCCCACCACCAGGTGTCCTCGATTTTCTTCTCTTAGAAAGTCCCTTATTTTTCAATCCCAGGGCTTCGATATTCATTGCCCCCATCAGCTATATTTGTTTTCCAAGCATGTGCAAGTGTGAGAGGCAGAAAGGTTTGGCTCTTAATGCCACAACATTCCTCATTTGCACACCTGCACTTCTGGCTAACGATCAGAATACTCAGAGCCTGTAAGTGGCACGGCTGTATGATTAATACTAATGTTTAGCTTTTACTAGCCCTGTGCATTGACTAAGCTAATCAAAACTAAATAATGTGTGGCACTATCCAATTGGCTAAAAATAGAGGAAATTACATTAAATTCGTATCCCTTTTGAAGTCAACAGTGTTAATTGTTCCAAACACCACACGTGTTGAGAAGCTTAGGCTTGATTATAAACCAAGCACTGACCAGTTCAGAAAAGGCATTCATCTGCCATGTTGTCTGAACATCCTTCCTTCCAAATCCTCAAGGAATTGCGTAGGATGAGGTACCTAAAAACAGTCTTATCTTCAATCCTGTAAAAACCCCTCAGGATTCCCCTGTGATAGGCATGCAATACACTGATTCGCTCACTCGGGAAACTTTGTGACGTGGCTGGACTGTGGTGCTAATCTCTCTTTTCAGAGCAGTCTTTATTGCTAAAGAAACCTCTGAACACGTGTCTAGTCCTAGAAAAGCACTGGGAACCACTTTCTCAGTGATTGTTCCATATGAGAACTGAAATTGTCTCTCTGGAATTTTTATTGTGTATTTCTCAAATAATGATCAGTAAGCACTCCATTGTCAGAACACTTTCAACTAAACATATTCAAACTAGAATTCACAAGCTATTCATGTTTCCCTCCCAGGTTGTATTCCCATGGATTTCTCTAAGATGTGTTCTCCTCTTCAAGCCAGGATTTTCTTTCGGGCTTAATGTAGAGGATTCATACATTTGTGACTGGCTGTTAGATACCCAGAGTATCAGCCAAAATAGTAGCTACCAGTAGCTATCAGGCCAATGTGCAAATATTTCTGTGTAAAATACCTTAGACAGAAATACAGCACCTGTACTATTGCATCAATGACTTGAGTTCTTTGTCTGCAGAGGTGAGCGGGTCAGTTGAGACTAGAGCCCAAGGGCTTGACAAGCTTTGTCAAGAATGGCTGAGGTACAGCTGATCCCAGTTTGGAACCAAGAGGTTCACCAGATGACCATTACCAGCCACATTTTGTATGTGTATAGGCCTTATTTTAAGTCAAAACACCACAAATGGGAATTTAGCCCTCAGCTGCATGGATGCCATGTATCCAGAGCAAAAGCACTCAGTAGCACCTTTGGCTCAGCTCTTCTCTGACTCCTTTTCAATCAGATATCCCTTTTACTCCTTTCAAGCTACAGTCCTTCATGTATGCATTAGTTTCCTGGCCTATTTGCACAGAGTTTTTCGAAGCTCTTCTATGCTTTAGGCTTATATTATCATTTAGTTCTCCAGTCACTCTGCTTGCGAACTTCTTTACCCTCCATTACCTTGTTTGATAGAATTTAGATTGCTGTTCCAGTATCTACTTCACCGAACCATTTAGAAGTCATTCTTAAGCACTCTTGTATTATTTCTACAGCAACTTTCATTTATTATTCTCAAAACCCCTTATATGTTGTACATACAGGTCTAAGATAGCACCTTACATTAAGATGCTATGAAAATTATGAGGAGAAAAGTATATCTTAGGTGGAAGTTTGTTAGTAGTGGAATATTTTGCAGCTTTTTTTTTAAGCAGATGCTTCATCTGTCAATAGTAACTTTTATCCTGTCATGGGTACAAAAGACTTCCTGTGCATAAAACCATGGATACAACACTATGATAGGAAGTGCTTGTTATTAACCTTACAGTGTATTTAGTAGTTTTATTTAATATTTTTATTGCTGTAGCTGCAGAGACTTTTTTTTTTTTAAGTCTTCACTTGGACATGGATCTGAAGCACAAGAAAATATTGTCTCAATTTTAACACTCTCTTACTGCTTGACAAAATGGTCCACAGATCTCGAATCTCCCATTACATTTCTAAAAAAGCTGAGAAGAGGAAAAATAATACCAGCAGAGGAATGTAGAAGTGGAAGACCCTGAAAGGGGAGCAGGGAGTGAAGGAAGAACATGGCACTCCATGCATGTGACAGCAGTAGGAGGAGGCAGATAAACAAAGCAATGGAGAAGGAGAGACTAGTGGCTGGGAAAGCTGGGAAACCCCTCTGCGTACTTGACATGGGGAGCAGCAGTTACACCACGCAAGCAGCTAGCAGTAGCTGTTTGTCAGGCTCAGAAGTGAAAGGGCTAATGGAAGTACTGGTCAAAGAAGTACCTGCTCCAGAGCCAGGCATATCCAGTGAAGAGAACCTGGCTGTTTGGGAGCTCTGAAACTCTAAGACAAGGAAAGGGTGCATCAGAAGAGATCAAAGGGGTAAGGTCTGGTCTTCCTGGATGAACTGCACCGCTGATTGTAATGTAAATGCTCTGTGAAGACCTTGTAAATGGCATGACAAGGTATTCAAACATTCTCTTTCCCCTAGGATGGCTATATTTTTAGAAAAGAAATTGAGAACAGATGCAAAGACATTTTTTCACTATTGTACTTAGATATGGTGCACCTACATTTTAATACTGTGCGGAGTGCTTATCTTCCCATCTCAGAAAGGCAGTAACAGAACTAGAAGAAGGAAATGTGCAACAGTGATGACTGGAAGTATGAGCAACATCTGTATGAGAAGAGGCTAGCCAGAATCTTGGGTTTGGATGAAGGACGACTGAAGAGGAGTACAGTATAGTTCCATGAAATAATAGGTAGGGAGAAAGTAACTTGTGAATTCAGCATGCAGCAAGTCTAAAACATACAAAATGAAACACTTCTTAACATAATTAAATTCCATATGAGATGTTGTGGAAGCCAGAAGTATAAAGAGACATTAGAGAGAGGTAATAGCGCATCAAGGCTTTTGAGCATCATGGTACAGATGAAACATCCAGGTCTGAAAGTCCCTACGTTGCCATTTAGAGAAAGGTTGGATGGCACCAGGGAAAGATTATTCAGTATCTGCCCTGTTTCTTTTATTTTTCCCAAAACATCTGTTTCTGGATATTGAAAGACAGTGTTCTATTTATATCTCTTTGCTCTGTTTGTATCATGATTTTAACTTTTTAAATGCAAAATAACTATAAAAGGAGAGAGCAGCAGCAAGCACACCTTTCTGCCTCTATAGAACTATTTTCAGATATGCAGCAATACTAAAATAACAACAAGGGCATGTGAAATTCAATTATTTACATGTAATTTTCCACTACTTTCAGATGGCATTATCAAACTAGCCAGACAACTACCAGAACTATGTCCTAGTTCCATTAATTTAATGAAATAGAACTCACTTTTACAAGACGTTAAGCAAGTCAGCCATGTGAACATCTGCTTCCCAAGAAACCTGGAGTTTTGTTGAAGTCTCCCTCTTACTGAATGTGTTACTTCAGTGAGGGAAATGGTGCAAGATTACTGAGTTGCAAGAATTCATCACCTAGTCACAGAGGGATTTAGGGAAATGGAATGATTCAGTGTCTCAGAAACTGCAAGGGTGGACTGGAGTATGTGTTCTGGACAAATAGGATTAAAGACATAATGGCAAAAGCAGAAGTGCAGAAAGAAAGTCTCTATCTGTTGGATAGATTACTATTAGTTACCTGACATTTTCAGCAACAATTTTGGTTAAAATGTATTGAACTCTTCCTAGTGCACAGTGATGGTAAACTTCTAGTAAAGATCACCAGGGAGAAGGACCTGTAAACTATTTACTTTCTGAACAATGAGTTCTAGCCCCCCTGCAGGGTGACAACTTCAGTTTTAGAGTTTTTGCTGTGCACCAATCTTCTCTGTATTGCCTACTGTTCTAAAGCATCACATGGCCCCCACCTGCTCCTCTGCTTTATGATAAGGTGCAAAGTCTGTTCCAGATTGATTTGGACAGACTTGTCACCAACTGATAATACCAGAAATTATGGTCTCTACCATATAATTAATACCCACCTGAATAGAAGTAAGGTGTAGTTGCTATTTGTTAAAAATCCTAGATCTAAAACATGAAAAACATGTATAATTAATTTCATAGAAAGAAAGGACATTACAGTGGTGGCAAATGTTCTGTTACTTATGGTCTGCATATGACTTTATTGAATTGATCCTCATTACTGAAGCTTTTATTATCCTAACTTACAATCTCAACATAGAAAAAGTGTTGGAAGCTTTGATTTTACTCTGTTTAATGACTAGCCCATATTAAACATTCTGAAAAATATCTGCTTTGTTGTTTGAATTACAGCTTCTGTGTATGAAGTTCAGAATTTTTCCCTTCATTCACATTTAGACCCTTAGCTTACCTGTTGAAAGGCTAAACAGTAAGTTATGGTGTGCAGTCTATTTGAATAATGAAACAAACCACGCAGTGTTTCAGTGAGGAGAAACTGAGTTACATAAATTACAGTCCTAGTGATCTTCTTACTTGGAAAGAGTACTCCAAAAAACACAAAAGATAGCTTTCAAATTTCAGTCAGACAAATGATAAACCTGTAAAGATTAAGAACACAGGATCAATATGGTTCCAGCCTCTGGAAGAAGTCTATATTAAATATTTACATTCTGAAAGCAATATGATGTACCTGATTTCTATGAGTCTGAAAAATGGAGCAAACATAAGGATCCAAGTACTGTATCTGCTCTTGAAGTACTTGAGAGGCGATAAGCTCAGGATTTTTAAGGAGCCTCGAGCTCCTGCAATAGAAACACTTCTTTACAAATAAATAAATTAGAACTATAATTTTCAATAGTTTTTAAGGCCATTAAGATCCTTTACAATCTCACCAATTATTTCTTGTGCCATATTTAGACGCTGTATTCAAAAGGCTATCCAGTTTAGAAAGGACTAATTAAGGAAAGAGTGACAGAGAATCCAGTTATCCCCAGACACAGCCTTCCAATGATAAATTACAATCAAAACAAACCACTATTTAGTGAGTCCTCCTGTTTTAAAACATGTATTTCTGTACTTACTAGCATTAAGAAAATCAAATACTTGAGATGGATTGACACTGATGCCTGAACACGTTTGAATCCAAGGCATTCCAGCACTAACAGGTTACACCTCCTTCACCAGCCAGCCTGTTCTCACCAAACATGCAGGAATGTAATACTTCTGATAGCTCTACCCCATTCAAATTCAGGTGATTTAAACATTGATATTGGTGAAACCAGACCTGGCAGTGTCATTTCCCTAGGAAAGCAGGCTGTTACTGTTTATTGTCACTAAATGAGCCGGATAAATTTTTTGATGCTGTTCTGAGGACAAAGGAAGCTTAAACCACAAGTGGTACAGCCATCTGAAAACACATCATTGTCTAGATAAACAGAATAGTCACAGCTGCAGGGAAAAAAAATGAGAGGGAAGATATTCCTAATAGCTCAGCATCTGACCCGAAAGGAAGGAGCCTCTTGCCGTTGTGAGACTGGCTGTGGAGGAAAGTCAGGGCATGGCACTTGACTCCTTTCTCTCTCCCCACACTTCACCAGGGTAGGTCTGCTGCTGCGGGTGTCGGGAAAGCAGTGGGCCAAGAGGAGCACGTGATATTAGTCAGATGACAGAGAAGCAGTCATCCAGCAACATCTCTTCTTTCACATTATGATTGCATCTGGTACTGGCTTTCTTCTTAGGCCTATTTATAGCATTCCCTTGCTATTTTAAATCTCTTAATAAAAGCAAATTATTTTCAGCCGTCTTAAAATCAGAGACACAATTCTCATCGCGAAGGTACCTATTAAATTCAAAAGTAACTTTTTTGGAGGTACACTAGGTCCGTGTAGGAAAAGAGGTGGAAATATAGCTCCATAACACCTTGAGAAACTCACAGTCTATGATAAGGAAAAGAGGAAATTAATAAATAATACATATCCCACGGAAAAACTGAAAATGCATTTAAAGTTGAAATATCACTAAAAACTTTTCCTCTAAACATCAGATGAACATTACTTTAAAGTTCAGTTCCTCGATATAAGGAATAGTAGATTCTGTATTTTATAATCACAGCAGAAGACATGGTAAACCAAACAGAAATAAAAATCCATTTATCCAGAGATTTTATTTCATTTTATAAAAACATAGATAAATTCTGAGATCCATGCAGAAGGTACATAAGCAGAAACAAGTAATTAGAAAAGATTAAAGCTGCTCAAGTGCTGCAACATGTTGGCCTTACGCAGAAGACTGCTGAGTGATGAGAACGCTATGATCAATTTGACAGTTTGCAGACATATTGAGCAGACCGAATTAGAAATTTTAAATATATCACTAAAACTGTGGCTATGGTATTTGCTGTGCAGTGAGCCAATCTAAAGATAACTCTTGCAATCAAGACAAACAAAACTGTACCAGCTGGCTGATACCACACCAGCTACAGAAACAATGGAAGGAGCAAAAGAAATGGAGAAAGAGCTGCATTTTGCTTATTCAGTATGCTAAATCAGTCTTTCAGCATCACAAAAAATTACCAGTTTGGGCACCTATACTTTGCATGATTGAGATGAACAGAGTCCAGGAAGTTAAGAGCAATGAAAGAAAGAATCTCCATTTGTATGAGGACTGTGACTACAGCCAGGTCCCGCTGTGGGTTCAAACTCAGAGAAGACTGGGACAAGGGGATGACACCGATAACCTCTGGAAGTCTCTTTCAATACCAGTGTTTTACAATTCTAGGATTTGTCTATCTGACACAGAGATTTAAGTTTGCACTAGCTTAGAGCAGCAGCACCTGGATCATCCCTTTTTTGTCATTGCCCACCTCTGCTATGATGCCTAGAAGAAATGAGCTAACACGTAACTAAACTAAATGGTTGGTTTCTCTACTTAAACTAGCAAAAATGTGTGCCTTGATACATGCATGCGTGTGCTCTACACATCTAATGGTCATAGAATCATAGAATCATACAGTGGTTAGAGTTGGAAGGGACCTTCAAAGGTCATCTAGTCCAATCCCCTGCAAGGAGCAGGGACATCTCCAACCAGATCAGGTTGCTCAGAGCATCGTCAAACCTGTCCTTGAATGTTTCCAGGGATGGGGCATCCACCACCACTCTGGGCAACCTGTGCCAGTGCTCTACAACCCTCAGGGTAAAAAATCTTTTCCTAATATCCAATCTAAATCTACCTCCCTCTATTTTAAAACCATTACCCCTCATCCTTTCACAACAGGCCCTACTGAACAGCCTCTCCCCATCTTTCCTGTAGGCCCCCTTGAGGTACTGGAGGACCACTATCAGATCTCCCCGGAGCCTCCTCTCCTCCAGGCTGAACAGCCCCAACTCTCTCAGCCTGTCCTCACAGGAGAGGTGCTCCAGCCCTCTGATCATCTTCGTGGCCCTCCTCTGGACCCTCTCCAACTGGTCATATTTTTTTTTTATATTTATATGCTTCTCCCCTTCTCCCTTGGCAACCTCAAACTTGGGCTGTAGAAGCCAAACACTATCCTACCAGTCTTACACAGCATTAAACACAGAAAAGCCCTGGTCCTATTCAGGTCCTCTAAATGACATAGACATTATTAATAACGGTGATCAGTGGCAGAGTTCTGAACAACTCCAGTACTGAGACAGAGTAACGTCCTTCTAATGCGGGATTTCTAGGATGAGTCTTGCATGGACTGTTACTGGAAGGAGGGAACACTGGGGATGAATGCTGAACTTCTAAGTAATAGTCCAGTAAGACTTGTCATGACAGGTTGACTCATGCAATAGGTGAAGATTCTTTTATAATCACAGAAAGTGTATAATAAGCCCCCAGATTTTTTATTGCTTTGCACTTGAAACTTCTGGAAGGAATAAATTCTTCTTCCATCACACATAGTGCTGTCTAGATAAAACCTGTGCAATTAATAAGATTTCAGACATATACTAGGCAAAAATCTATTTTATTTTATTCTTACGTCTAATATATATGTACTGGATACATCAATCTATTACATACCTACTATTTATATCAATGTAAAATGATAGGTAACTACTCATATATTGATAATTCATGTACCCAGTCTGTTGTGTCTCGTTCCGCTCTTTGAATACACTGTGTACATTCTTGCCATGAAATGAGATTTCTGTATCTCTATGTCTGTCGGGACTCAAGCAGGTACAGGCTGTACAAGTACTGCCCCTGTACAGACATATATTTATTGTCCATTTTAAGTATTTTGAGGCAATGGGATGTAAATGATAATTTTCTTCAGATTTTTCTCATCCTGTGCTTCTGAGCGTATTTCAGCTTGTTGCGTATTCATGCTAATTGCACCTAATGAAGCTACAATCCTCAGGCATAGGTGCCTCCTAATCAGAATGTATTATTACTACTGGATGCTTTGGCCATGGCCACAGTCACATTCTATCTTTAGGCTGAGTTTGGTTAGGTTATTAAAGGAATGATACAACATACTTGTCTGACTCATTGACCAAAGGAGAAAAACACACTCAGGACATTACTTTGGGGAGGACAGAAAGACTATTTAAGTCCCTGACTGACAAAAAGAATACTTCCCTGCTTTTCCCCAAGGCCTTTTTAGAATTAATAATGCAGAGTGAGCCGCATTGTCAGCTTTTTCACGCCAGCCCACCTCTCAGAAACAGCTGTACAGGCTCCACTTCATGCCAGCTTTGGCCTCTTGGTGAAGATTTCCTAAAAACATACCGGTTAGGAAAAAATGCCAAGATGATACCACCACAAACTCCATTCACATTGGTGAAATTTTTGGTCACTACCATATCAAACTGCCTTAGAACTGAAAGGCATCACCAGTCCACTCAGCAATCCAACGCATGAGGATTTTAATCCAGACACAGTTGACTATACATTAATCCTCTCTCAATTACTTAGACACTGATAAATTGTAAATTAATTAGAACCTTTCAGGAAACAGACAGGAGCACTACTGTAAACAGATCGAATACCAAAGCTTCTGATCAACACACAACTGCAAATAAAGAGGCAAACAATGTGTTAGGATTATGGGAGAAGGAGGGGGAAAGAGATTTCTTGAGATTCTCAGACTTATTTTCTGTAATGGAATGATATAGAAAAGAATAAAAATAATGTTAGCATGCCATTTTATTCTAGTCATTAGTATGCCTTCAGCTGAAATAGTGCATTTAATTCTAGACGTCTTATTTTCAAAGATAACAGAGAAAACTTAAGTGCTTCAGCAAGATACCAACAAGAAGACATATGATGGAGATACATAAAATAATCAATGGTATAGCCACAGTCAGTCAGGATTTGGTATACCTTTACTCAGTGAAGTAATAAAAGTAAAATGCAGAAGTATTTAATACAAAAATTGCCAGATTAACCTCTGAAACTCATCACTATAAGGCATTAAAGACAAAAAAAATGTTTACATAAATAGGATAACCATACAAGTTATATAGCAGGAGTAAAAAAAAAATTAAACCTCATGCTTGGGTGGATTTGTCTCTGACAGCCATTACAAAAACGCCTCCTCCATAGGAAGGTCACTGTGCAACGATGCAGAAAAGAGTTTCTTAAATTTCACTCTGGAACAGGACATTGTCAAACAGGATACTGGAGCAAATACACAGTATTTTGACCTACATTGCAATTCTTGTGTTCATATACTTCAATGTTCACTAAACTGATACTTCATTTAGGCTAGGGCATTATTTATCTTCAGTAACGTGGTAGAAGATAAAAGAAGTATCAACAATTTTATTTTTTTTTTACCTACTGTCAAGCAGTAAGAGATACAGAGCTGCATCAGTCTGGTAAAGGGATTAGATGATGAAATTGCCTGCAAGACCAGTGGACACGATTCACTGATGAGCTAGGACCCTTCTGGTCCTAAATTACTAAATGCATATTGTACTGGAAAAGCAAAGAGTTTCAGGATTTTTACATTAGAACCACAATCGCCATTCAAGCAAATCAACATCAGTTATGCCTGAATAGCAACCTATTTTGATTCTGCATGCAAAACACATACATAGAAAGAACTCTATACCGTTATGTCTGAGCCCACAAAGTGATGCAGTGATGCTTGACAGAGTCTGAGCCACTGGCAAGACATCTGTGCTCATTAAATGCAAGAAAATATGAAATTCATATTCATTTTTTGTTTGATCAGAATTTGAATTTCTTATTAGTTATGTTTGTTCAGATTAGAAGCATCTGTCATCCAAAACCACCAATCAATATTTTATTCATCACATACCATTTAAATCCATTGAGAAACAATCTGAAGTAACAGCATAGAATTTAACAGTGTCACAATTAAAACTATAGCTCAGCCTTTTCAGTCCAAATTAATGGTCTTCTTAACTCCATTAAGTTCATATCCAAAGGTAAACTGCTTTTGTTGGCTCCATTTCCTTATGGTGGTCAGTTTCTTTTTATCTACTTACAGTTAAAAATACAGATAAAGTGTTACCAGGAGTAAGAAAGAAGAAACTAAAAAAGCAAAGACCATCCAAAGTCTTAAACTGACTAACCACCACATTACTGAACAAGACGCTGCAAGGAATGTGATTTCCTGTAGAGTGAGTTAACATTTCCATAGATGTAAGAACATCTCAGTTCAGCTCTAACTGCTGAGTAAGCATTTTAGCACTGAGGAATCATCGGCAGTCTCCTTCCACAGAATCTTTCTTCTCTTTCCCATCTTGCCACAGAAATTGCTGTCTTTGAATACTGAGACTGTCTGAAGAGTAAAGAAAGTTCTGCTGCCGCCTTTCGATTGCTGATGATTTGTAGCTATACCAATAGTCACAGATTTTAATGATAACTTCACTTACCAAGCAGAAAATCTTAAATAACCATTACTTTTGTTTTGCAGTTGTATTCTTTACTTAGTTAATTTTCATCGGTGCATTGTTATTTTCTCTTTGCTGACAAAAAAAAAAATAATTTAAGACCTTATTTGAGAATACACAATTATTTTGACTCTGCAGGGTCTTAAGAGTTGGACTCTTGTGAATAGCATCTGTCTTGTTTATTAAATGTCTGCTTTTGTGTAACTTCTGTCAAACTGAATTAGACGGGCCTTTATATAGCACTAGAAGTACTTTCTGAGTGCTGCACAACCTCTCAAATGTCCAAGAGCCTTTTCTTGGTGTGCATTCAGTTCATGCTGGAGAAGTTCCTGGTGCTGAGGGCCATGAATGGTTTCAGTCCTCATTATTAGGGACTGGGGCATATTTGGTACGTACCTGCAGTGGATCTTCTGGCTTGGTTTCCTCTGAAAGCAGTCTAGCTCATCCAAACTGCAACTGCCCCATGATGCAAATAAATGTACAGCAAGTGTTGACAGCTGGGAGATCTGCTTCAAAAATACTCTCCTGCTTCGAAATGGGCTAACAGTGAATCCATCAAATGACAGCTCACTGAGCTTGGACCTTCCTGCCACCCACACTGTCATGCTGCTCCTGCCACACGGTGGGATGTCATGGCACAGGAAGGAGAGGAGGAATACTGCTTCAGGTACAACATCACACAGAGGCTTAACTCCCAATTGGATATGCTGTGAGATGGGAGCCCTTCACGTCAGGGTTGCGCGTGCCTCTTTTGTGACAGGTAACATTCATTCTGGCATTTTCTGAACTGATCTTTCAGAAGCCATTCACAATATTTGTGTGTGTAATTAAACACATTTGCACAATTCCACTGTAGCACGGGGATACTAATCTAAAGAAAATCCTCTTTTCTTACTTAGAGGCAGATGAGGGAACACAAGGAAGCTATAAGACAATACTGATCTGCACTATAAGCAGCATGCTGGAGAGTGGAAACCAAAGACACAAAATCAGGTTTTGTGCAGCGACACTTATAATCAGGTTCCATTTCCAAATATTTCATAAAGGTTAAATGACTAACATGTTATAAAGATGGTATAGTTATAAGATTTACATATTACAGCTGACAATAACAGGGCTTAATGGACAGTTAAAGGCCATGATCATAAGTAACCTGTTGGACTGCAATTGCTGATTTGCCTTTTACTCAAATATCTATTAAGTCCTTTATTAACCCTGTGTATGACCCTCACTATAAATTATGATCATAATAAGGATTTCTGGTTTTTTGGATCTTATCCACTTGACAATTTCCCTAGCTTAGAAAACCCATTTTAGACAGTGCTTCCAAGGATGTGTTATCAATAAACTTTGTTGTGTCATTGGAAGAAAACCTAAGTTTATTGCAGTTCTTCTGCAGTTAAGCTCTTTGCCACTTGGGAGGACAGCATTGTTTACAGAAAGCATGTTTCAAAGCAGTTTAAAATTAGTTCCTTCTTTCTGCTGCTATAGTTGATTGGCACCTTCTCCTTTCTCTTTTCCTTTCACTATGTTCCCCGTGGGATAGATGGAGTGAGTAACAGTGAATAAAATGATACAATTAAATTAAATGCAGCAAGCTTCAGCAGGCACAATTCCTGATCCTGCAAGATGCCAAGTACTCTCAAGTCAAGATCAGGTACTTAGAGCTCTACTACAAATGAAGCAAGCATAAAAGACTAAGTATGAAACTCATTAATATGGAACAGGCACCAAAGAAGGGCACCTCTTCCCTTACCTACAGGACTACCACCAAATCACTTAAATGGTCAATTACCCAGGACATCACTGCAATATCAATTTCCATTTTCGACTCCCATAGTCCTATGAAAATCAATGACTACACCATTGGTGCATATTGGCTTTCATGTACATTGATGCTCCCATTTCCCAAAACTGCTGAAGCCAGTAATTGATATTACAGTCTGCTCTTTATAGGATGCTTAATAACAAAATATGTTTTTAATGAGCCCAGTCATACCCCATTGTTTTATTTATTTTTTTGACAAACCCAAGTAATGATAAGGGAGTGACTGAGGCTGACTCCATGGGCCACATCCAAAGCAATGCTTGTTTTTCCTGGCATTGCCAAAGAACAGCTTTTCACTTTTACGACAACATTCACATGTGGGTTTCAAAGCACTTGCCAAACACCAATAACACCTCCCATTAATTAAAGGGAGATACAGAAATCACAAGAAAATATAAGGAGTGGGACACAGCTGATTAAGAGCACACAGCTATGCTATTCTGTGTCAAGTCTTAGAACAACATTTATGTCAAACCACACAGGGAAATTAAATGGATTGCACTATTTCAGAGTCAATCTAAAAGCCCCTAAACCCATCAAAATCATAAGTCTTGTGGCAAGTTCCACTGAATTTAATTAGACCACTTGTAAAAAATAGGACTAAGGAGTTATCCTTGCAGAGTGTAAATACTTCAAGGACACCAAGGTTAGTATGTGTTCTCAAACCCAACTTTTATCAACACAAGTTTCAATGAACCAGAAGGACAAGCATTAAAGGTACAAGAAACATAAGCTTAAGAAAACAATTTACTCAGCCTTTTCTATGCTACAAGTCAATCCATTACCCTTATATACTTTTAAGAAAACTAAAAAATCCTTTAAAATACAGAAACATTAAAGGGTTATTTAAAAACCACCATACCGAAGAGAATGTATTCAGGAATCAGAATTCTCCTTACTGCAGTTAAGTGGACCCGTGACTCCAAGCACACAGTTTGAGATCCATGTAGTTCAACTGATCTTTCTGTCTTTATCACTTTATCTCCCTCTCTTTATCACATAAAAATAGACTACTCACAAAAGTCTAACTAAATTTTACAGAAGTATGTGCATGGATATTTCTTTTTCAGCCAACATAACAATAAGCTACATTATCACAAATGTGTTTCAACAAAAAAAAAAAGGAAAAATGATAGATTGTGCTTTATAATTGTCTCTCTTTACTTTCCCAGGTGTCACCATGCACAGCAGTTATATCATAGTGTACAACAGAATGAACCAACCCAAAAAAAATCCTTAATCGATATGAATGTTGTCTTTGATAAAGACATGAGGTTACTTCTGGCCATCTATTAACCTATTTCACCTGCAAGATTAAGCTGTAGATCAGTTTTCCCAGGATTATCATAGGTTAAGAATTTTCTGTCAGAAAATTTGCTATTGCAAGAGACATCTTCTCAACTATGTATTTAGTCAAGGTATACAAATTATAGCTTATTAATTTCAAAATGATTTAAGTTCCTCTTCTGAAGCTACACTATAATACTGACCATCATAAACCCAGTTATTGTTACTACAGATAGCAGTGTTGCTACAACATAAAGGCAGAAGCTGCATTATGCCATACCTCTTCATAGACTTCAGGCATTGTTGCTGTTTTCCCTCCCTTGAATGTACTTTAATCCAGCCTCCAAACAACAGAACTAAGAGCAGCAATGTTTTCACCAGCAACATGGTACCTGGATGGTTTGGGACTTACAAAATCATATCATTAACTTTCACAAAACAGTCCAATAAAAGTTCACGAAATTTTTATAAATATTGAGTCTGTGTTGACAGAACTTCTGAACCCACTTAAGTAGATAGGTATTGTGAGACATCAAAATCCAACAACTTGCTGGAGGCCACAAAGGCCATGAAGCTGAAAGAACCTACATCTCCTGCCATCAAGTCCTGTGATTTATCTGCAAGACCAGCATTACCTTTCTAGTTGCATATAATTACAAATTAGTCACAGATCACATCCTGAAATTTCATGAGGAATAATGAGACAAGCAAGGGCAGTATCAAAATAAAATAAAATTCAAAGCTTTCTGAGTCACCTGCCATAAGTTCATAGTAGCTCTACCAGAGTAAAACTGAGCAAAGGACAAGTTAATACAAACTTAAGGCTAGTATTTATTTTAAAAATACTATCTCCAGAGTAATTTAAATTTATACTCTCAGTAGGTAAGAATCCTTTTTTTCCATTTTCTTTTAAAGAAAAGGGTGAAATCTGACAAAAAAAATTGCTAGGAACAATTATTTTTAAAAGCTTCAGCCCTATCCAGAGTTGTCTGAGATGTAGGTTTAATGTAGTTTGGGAAAGGTAAGGAAATCAGCAAACACAGTTCACAGTTCCCTTACCCAGTGTTCAGAAATTAGCTTGGCAGATGTTGTGTGTGGGAGCAAAGGGGGGCTATTCAGGCATTTGAGACTGCTGAAGCACCTATATCATGTCCTACTCATACCCCCCTGGGGATACATGGCCCAGGAGAAAGTACTAACACAGCACTCTTCCACAAGTGAGTTAATCTGGCCCTGGCCATGGAGTGGGCTTTATGGTTGCTCTTTTCTAGCCTCATGCGTGGCAACACAATGAGAACTATTTGTTGGGTCTCTGAACTCTTCATTTCAACAGTTTTCCCAGCTGCCTTTGTAAGAAGCTGCAGGGAACACATGCACACAGCATGATAAGACATTTCCTTCCACTTTGGAAAAGGAAAGCAAGGAAGCTGCAGTACTTCTAGTAGCAGCAAAGACTGCTACAAGAGAATCTCAGGAGCCTATGGCAGTAGTCCACATCAATTTTTTTTCTTAATTCTGACTCATAAATCCTGTGAACGCTTTATATCAACATTAACTAGAAGTCAAGGATTCACAGTACCCTGCAGGAATTAACACTACAGAATAATCAACAGAAAGTCTTCCACCAAGTTGCATAAGGATTTCAGCCCCAAATAAAGCCCTGTGGTTTTATTCTTATTTTGGGAGGAGTGAAGAGAAGGAAGCCAAGGGAGAAGCAGAGTCTTATGAGCAAATACAGACCCTTCTCCCCTGTTTTGCCCCATTAACTGTAACAAGACTCTTCAGCCTCTCTCCTCCAGATTACTTTACTTTAATCCTAGTCTCCAGTCACCATTGCTAACATTTCCATGTATAATACAAGTTGATGTAAGTCTCTTACTGGGAGCAGTAAAGCACTGAGGACTTTGATTTTCTCTCAATGTTAAATGACAAATGTGGTCTGAGGTAAATTCCAGCTGTAACACTTTGCATTTTTACCACACTGTTCACCTCAGATGGTGTCTTACAAAAAACAGCACTTACAGACCCAATATGAAGTCTCAGCATGCTGTAAAGCAAACAACTAGTAAAAATTCACTTCTTGATCAAAAAAGTTTGCAGTCTAAATAGGGAAGGAATGGGAAGGGAAACAAACTAGTGACTTGTACATTATCGAGTCAGCAGCATGGTCAAGTCCAGAAGCCAGCTCAGCCTTGCGTCCCGTATGCTGAACCACGCAGCTATGCAGGCACTAACTGAGCCCTATGATACTTCTAAGGATCGATACACCCCTGGAAATCAGGAGGAGGGCTGACTCAAAGACTAAACTAAGATGTAAAAAATCTTCTACTAAAGTCAATAGAACTTCCAAACCTCATGCTTCTTTCCCACCTCCTCACTACATCTCTTCTACATTTCAGAAGCATGTCAGGTACAGGGGTGAAGACATATTATAGAATGGGTTAATAATTATAGAATAGTTTAGGTTGGAAAAGACCTCTGAAGATCATGAAGCCCAACCTCCTCTGCAAAACATAGTGAGTTCCAAAGTGAAATCAAGTTGATCAGGGACTTAACAAGTTACAGTATCTGCAAGAATGGAGACTCCACAACCTCTATGGGCAACCTGTTCCTGTACTTAAGCACCCTCCCTGTGAAATAAAACTACATTATATCAAATAAACTGTCCTAATGCCTTTGAATTTTCTATGTAGCAACTTGTATCCATTGCATCTTGTCCTTTTGCCCTGCACTTCTAGTTCCATTCTCTCTATATCCCTCCTCAAGGTAGGGGAAGACTGCAGTTAGATCCTCCCTTAGCCTTTACTTGTCCAGGATGAACAAGCACAGTGCTCTCAACTTTACCTTGCGTTGCCTTAACTTTCCTATGCTGTAGCTCCCTAACCATCTTACTCACTGCTGGACGTGCTCCAGTTTATTCCTCTCTCTCTTGCACAGGATGTCAAAACTGAACACACTTCTCTACATGGGGTCTTGTAAGTAATGAAAAGAGGGGGAGAACTGCTTGACCTGCTGGCTATGGTCTTGGCAAGACAGCCCAGTATGCAATTGGCTTTTATTGCTCATGATCACCTCATCATTGCCCACCAGGACTCCCCAAGCCTTTCTGCAGAGCAGCTTTCCAGCCGGCTGGCCCCCAGCCTGTACTAATCTGTCTTGGCAGAACAGTGCGTTTGCCTTGGGAACATCATGAGACTTCTTCCAGCCCGTTCCCCCCCATTTGTTGAGGTTGCTCTGTATGGAAGTGCTGCTCCACTCTAGCGTATCAACTGCTCCCCTCCCACACACAATTTGGCATCATTCATGAACTTGCTGAGGGAGCATGTTGCCCCTTCACGCTGATGAAGATGTTCAACAGCATCAGCCTCAGTACTGATCGCTGAGGAAGATCCCTTGTAGCTGCCTGCCACTTTTATTCCAAACCACTGATCATTATCATTCCTCTTTGAGCCAATAGTCCATTTTTCATCCATTACCTGATCCATGTCTCACCAGTTTAGCTACAAAGATGGTATGGGAGACCACGTCAGAAGCCTTGTCAAGGTAAACAGCATTCTCTGCTATTTCTTCAACCACAGAGTACTCATTTCATTCGAGAAGTTAATGAATTCATCAGGCACCATTTGTCCCAGCAAATCCGTGCTGTTCTCAATCATCCTCCTACTCTTCAAACATCTCAGAAGTGGCTTCCAACATTACTTGCTCCATAATCTCTTCAGGGACTGAGGTGATGCTACCAAGCCTGCAGTTTACATAGTCCTCCATCTTGCATTTTTGTAGAACCTTATTCATTTAAAAAACTTGTAGAAGGCTGAATGGGAGATAAAATAGCAGTAAAGAGAACAAAAAACAACAGCACAGTGGAACATGAAACCACAAAATCCTTGCAACGTTTCCTGATTTGGTATCAAAAGGAGGGAGAATTCAGAGTATCTGAGCTGACACCTGCTGTGCCAATTTTCCATGTGGAACACTATTTACAGCCAAAGTACACACCTTTCAGAACAAGAGTTATTACTGCCAGATCTCTTCTATAGTATCATAAAGGAGAACACTATAATCAAGCATGTATCTGGTTAGAACAGAAACAAGATCAAGTATTTCTGCTCCTTCCATTCCTGTTGTAGACTTAAAGATGGTTCTCTAAAATCTCTCTCATGCTGACAAAAAAAAAGTCAGGAAAGACACTTAAAATTGTAGAAAGGAAACTGGATGCCAGATTCTGATCTAAGAGGATGATTTTCTTTTTCTTTGAGAAGTCCAACTCCTATTAATCAATAGACCTCCTACTGCTTTCAGCATGTGCTAGACTGAGCCATTGATTAACTTGAAGGAAGAACAGAGACCAGCACATACAAAATTAACATTACAATCTGATGTTGTTGGTTCTAACAGAACCAGAAAAACAACTTTCCTCTGGAAAACAACCTGGAATTCAAAGTTAACAACTAAGTATTTGACAATCAAACTATCTGTGTTATTTTGAGGACACTTAAGCAGAGTTTAGAGAGAGGAAAAACTGGAAAACACTATAGTATTCAGCTCATTAAATTAAAGATGTTTATTTTAGCATAAACACAACTTCAGTGAAATATTTCCCGGAAAATTATAAGTACATATGAAACCCTCTTTCAGACCCAAACTACTCTTAAGAGCTGCAAGTGTCTGCCTCTGCACGTAACATTCCTGTCTCAGAATTCATACCGCATTTGACACCTTTGGTTTCTTTGCAACAGATCTTTACTAGGCATTCGGGTCACCTTTAGTTTATGATCCATTTTTTCTCTTAGATCCCTTGCAGGGGTATGAATATTTAATATTAAAGAATCAAAAAATCAGAAATGGATGGCCAGGGCCAGGAGTGCTCCTTTCACAGACATCAGTTTGATCTACATCATTTCCCAAGTAGATGCAATAACACGAATAAAATGAGTCACCATTTAGTACAGAGCATGACATTTAAAATAACATGGGTTACCCAGGAGCCAGGTCTTATTGACTTTCCATGACATTTGTTCTTTCCAGTGCCTGAGTTGATTTAGACAGAGGGGTTTAGTCATTTTTGTAACATAGACCCTTTCTTCCTCCCAAATCTCTCTGTGACTTGCACAGGCCTCAAGAATGATATTTTGAAGTACTACATATGATTATTATGACATTCCTGCTTTACATCTAATCTGGCTTACACCTGTGTAGTTTGCATCTGTTTCTTAAGTTTATGAAACTATGTATCTATATTTTTATAGTACAAAACTAACAAATATAAACTAGATTTTTAGCTGCTGTCTGGAGCAGTTACTGCCCTAACACTGCCTCAGGCAGTGTCACTGCCCTAAAGCTGCATGTTGCCGTCTCTCGGCTGGAAGTTATTCCCCTTGCATCAGAGCCTACAAGCCAGAATGTTTAAGTCCTCCTCATTTCTTCAGGGCAAGGCCAAAGCTCACCTTAAATCATGCCAGTCGTGGTTGGAGCCACAATGGCTGATTTTGCCCCACACTGCACATCTACCAATCTGATGCTCTGCTTCAGGTGTGCAAACCGCCAGCCGAGGGGTGTATCTGTCCCTTCACCCACCTTCCGGACGGCAGGCCTGCACGCGTCGTCAACATCTATACAGAGCCTAGCACTGATTCAAATACTGGTTCAAGAGCACCCTTTTAAGTCAAAGCAAACTTGACAAAGCAAGTAGACCAGTTCTTGTGCAGAAGCTAACATTTCAAAAAGTACAATGATAATTACTTGTAAATGTACCTTAAAAACAAAACAAAAAAAGTCTGCTATAGAAAAACAGGCTGTGTACATACAATATAACCATTATGGTTTTTCCATGTTAGTTATCACATAGTTAGCACAAATCCCTTTACCTACTGTGGAAAGACCCCAAAGCCCCATCGTCCACAGCTCTGCGTAATTTTCAGCAATTTAAAATAGGGCAGAAGTGTTCAGTGTTATTAACTCACAATAAAAGTGTTTTGCATTTACATTACACTGGTATAGACAACCCGCATCACAATCCGTACCACAAACTTGCAGAATAAAAAATAGCATATTCATAATGCGAGGTGTTGTTCTTCTATTCCAAAATAAGACTGAAGTATCATCTAACAAGTGAAATGGAAGTTCAGGTCATGATTCACATTCATGTTGCAAGGAAGCGTGCTAGGACAGGTAACAATCATTCACGGTGGCTTTTTACTATCTCTTGCCCTAGACTACTGCCCCCAAACCTTTGCTAGTAGAAGAAACAAGTAAATGCCCCTCTTTTCCTTCAATGCAAAGCTGGCTGTCTGAGCTGACTTTGCCAGGACATGGTTTGGGAGCACCTGCACAATGCAGAGCACAGAACACAGCGCTGCCATTTCCAAGGGCTGCGGCGATGACTTCAATTGATGCCGTTTGATCCAGATGACCATGCCTATCTATCAATAGTACTACATTCCTCTTGTCTATGCTATATCTGTCCTGAGAATAAACACAGAATTTTGCCTACTTTTATAAATACTAACTTCATTAAGGAAATATTCCTAAATTAAATATGATTACTAAAATTTATGTAGAGAATAAAAGCCCTTAAAACATTTTAAATGGCAACAAAGCTATTAAAGCAATTTCACAGTAGAACTCCAGTTAGGTTAAAGAAATAATAAGCTGACTAAGCCATACCCTTCTCTGTAATAACTGAATTGCTTCCAAGTGAACTCTTCATGACAGCATTTGATATAATTAGGAAGTTCCACATTTCAATTTAACATTCAGGGCTTGAAAAAATATCAAAAGGTGTCCATCTATTTATTTTACATAAGTGCTAGAATTTAAATGAGAGTGGTAGAACACCAATTTAGGTCCCAGCTTTGTTACTGTAAAAGTGCTGAGAGACTCTGCTGCCATTTTACAATCAAGAAGTAATTCCACATGGAGATACGGACAGTGATGTTTCTGGATTTGTTGTTGTTGTTAGAGAATACACTAGGAGAGACCTCCGTTTTTGTTAAGTGGGTAGGGAATTCTTCTCACTGAATTTTTTCCATTCCACTTCCAAAATTGAACTCTTACAGTCTAATTTATGTGTAAAAATAAACATTGTCACTAGACTTCACTAACTGCATGCTGCTTTATAATTTCTTCATTTAGAAATCAGATAGGGGAGAGGAATTTGACAGAGAAAGTGACCTTTGCCTATATCTATAATTAATGTTTTTAGAGTTTAGTTTTTTAAGTGCATTTATTGATTTGTGGACTACAAAGAGCACAACATTACTGGATCCCATACAACATTCTTCTGGTGTAAGGTAACACTGGAAATATCAAAGAAATCAATTAACACAAAGTCAGATTGGAACCTTGTGAAAAGCTGAGCACGGGTCTGTTAGAAGTCAAGTCACTTAGGACACAATTTTTATGTACTGACAAAAGAAGCATATGAAATGTTGTCAGATCTTATCAAACACATCCTACAGAAATAAAAGAAACTTACTGGTTTTGTGAAATGTCTTAAGACAAGAAATCGACCAGCATCACACAGCCAAAATGAACTTTAATTCTAGATGCACAGTAAGTCAGAACACATAAAAGATGAGTCTGAAAAATTAACCACCTCAGTTGGGAATGCACAGAACCAACAGAAAGACCTGTGCTTTTGTGAGCCACCTCAAAGGCACAGGACACCAACAGGAAAGGTTCTATTTCAATAGGTTACAAATTGGCAAAATCTAAGTGGCTTTTCATGAGCAGCAGAAAGGAAGCCTTCTTACCTTTGGAATCACTGCTGAAATGCGTCAAGGAGAAAAGCATTCAGTACAGTGAACAGGAGTACGGAGGAGAGACATGCACCTAAATCCAGCTTTCCTAAATCCCCTTCTTGTCAATGGGTTATAAGATTTCAGTCTACAAAGAACCTGAGAGAACTATGCTTTTTAACACCTCAGCTGA
The DNA here is from genome assembly GCA_009806455.1 of Tetrax tetrax. Lineage (NCBI taxonomy): Eukaryota > Metazoa > Chordata > Aves > Otidiformes > Otididae > Tetrax > Tetrax tetrax. The sequence goes on from WHYT01016549.1 coordinate 135,603, forward strand.
AAGAACCACAGACACTGAAATATTTGAACTCTTTATCTGTATTAAAAAAAAAAAATCCCCAACACGATTCAAATCAAGGAATTAACAATCTGAAAGTGTCAAATGTAATGCTGCAATCACTATGGTGTGCTATATGGCAACATTTGTACATTTTCCTTGAATGTATGAAGCTTAATAGTCTCCTGTCATTCTGCTAGCAGCACTATTCTAGGAAAGGGTGAATAGAGCTGTTAAATCAGTGTATATTATACATGTGACCTTCAGTATGGAGTGTTTTTTTCCAGCAACCATGAAGTGTCTACAGTGGTGACAAATTATTTTCTGAGTAATCCTGTGTGTACATATATCACAGGACAATATAAAATTTCATGTAGTAATCTTACTCTGCTCAGTGGAGTTAGCATGACATATGCTGCTTTGTGATACAGAATGGAGTAAAATTGAGTTTTCTAATATAAGTCCTGCTAAAAACAGTAAGTGAAATACCAGTACTGCAATGAAGATGGGGCAAACAGAGCCGCCATTATGGGCTTCATAATATCGCAGACACAGTCCTTGATTTTTAGAATTAATTTCACTGGGAAATGGAATGTCTGACAAGACACAGAGGTGATTTTTAAGAGGGCCATTGACAGAAGTGACCTCAATTTAACATATCAGCTGAAAGATAGTGCCTCTCATCATGTAGCTTCTTCTAAAATCATTCTTCAGTGACAGCATCAAATGTGAGTCAAAGTCCCCGGGCAAGACAACAGCCTCGTAACTTTCTGCTCCAAAAGTGAATCCACAGCCAAAAATTAACACTCGGTCATAACACCAGGGACTTCAAGGATGAATAGAAATTCATCAGGAATCACAAGTTATGCAAAAAAAAATTCCATTGGACAAAAATACCACCAAAAATACTTCTGTTTCTTCATCTCTCAGGAAAGCAAGCAGCAGCAGACTCATTCCACAAACACTCTAACAGAGGCTGAAGGGCTCGAGTTTTAGACATACGATATTCTAGAAAGGTGAATTTTCAAGAACTTCCTCACAGGTAACTCCCACCGAGCTCAACAAAATTTGGGTAACTGGGATTTTTCAAAAATCTGCCTAAAATTACTTGTTTAGCACAGTTAGATGTAAAGTCATAAATTAAACGTCTGGAGGCCAGCCTGAGCCCTCCCAGCCTTGAAGCTGACCACGTCTCTTCACAATTCTCTTTTTCATACTGTATTCAGCCGAGCCCATTGTCATACTCTGATACAATGAGTTGGTACAAATAGTCTGGAAATGTAAGGAAGGAATTTAAAACTTGAACCTTGGTTCCATGTCATCTCTGGTATTAACTTCCAGCGGCTTATGTCTGACCTCCGATATTGTCTTTGCTTCACAGTCCGAACAGCCTACATTTCTGTGCCCTTAGGCTGCCGTACTATCACTGCAGGACCTCCTTCCCAAGACATGTTGTTTTTCACATCTTTAACCCCATAGCTAATTTCTATTACCTCAGGAGCAGGAAAATCTCCAAAGCAGTGTTGACATCTCAGTTACCAGCTTCTCATGTTTTAAATTAATATTTACAATGTTAATAAAAAATTCATATTTACCATGGCAACCTGTATCATACATATGCTACTGACAAAAGTGAGCAAATCCATTAAAAATAAATAAAAATAAGCAGGCACAGAAATGAACCACATACATTTCTGGACACATGATACTTTCAAGGGAGGAGGAAAAAAAAATGGAATCAGTTCTATTAAAAATCCAGATTTTCACACCAAGGGAGACTGGAACATGAAATGTTGAGAGTGAATTATGAATCTTCAGTTTACAGAAAAATTGTTCAATTTGGGTCTGTATAGCCTAATAGGGAGAAGATGAATAATCTCAAAATAGAAACTGGATGTCAAATCTTGGTTTGGTTCTCCTTCTGTGTAAACCTTATATTCCTCTATTCCTTTCTGACACATTTATTTCATTAAAACAGAAGCTTTGGGAAAACTCCTGTCAGCCTATAATCTTCTGCACCATCTGTTTTTTTTTTATAGCCACAAAATACTCTGATACAATGCTAGAAACTTACTTATTAAAAAAACCAAAGCTTCGCCCCACTCCCCCTTGATCTCTGGACACTCTCTATAAAATATCAAGCCTGAACATCTCACAAGTACTAATCCCCATTTGTTTCTAAGGAAGGCTTCTGCCTGATCAGGTATGCGGTGAGGCATTTCAGATGAAGTACGTGATACGGAACAGCATCCTTCCTCTGAAACCACAAAAGTTTATCTCATCCACCTGAAAGCCACAGATTCAAGTTACTCTGCTCTTCTATCTGTGCTGGCAATAATCACGCAAACAGTTACAGAGGTAAACACAATTTACCTACGTGTGTATTCAACTGAAGTGAAGAAACTCTGCTGGAGTGTAGCCTCTCTTAGAACAGCAATACAATCAGCGCAGGTCACTCTCATGCCTAGCAGAAGTAACTCTGCTGACTTCAGAAAAATTACAGCAAGGAATAAATTCAGCTCTGCACAATAAAAACGAGAACTTTACTACAGCTGAACAATTGTCTGTACCCTATCTTCTCTGAATAGACATAAAACATCAGAGGAGGAACACTCAGTATGGCTTCTATTTTTTTTTATTGTTATTCTTGTTGCCAGTTACTGTCAAAAAATAGAAATATTTTCATAGCAGTAAAAAACAATCACTCCTGTACTTCCTAGGGGAAAAAGATACTAAAACATCATGAATTACTGTTTTAATGGAGGACTTACAAGTGCAATGACTTTTTTTTCCAAATATTAATAAGTCAGGGGAAAAGGCTTGCCATCCTTGCAAAACACAGAGTACATTAGATACAATTTGTTTTCATTATTTTTCAGAGGCATTTACTGCACACAAGTTACAGTATAAGAAGAATATATTACTTAAACATTTTCACAGGTATGTTGTTTTCACTTCAGAACTTTAAGAAGATAATAGAAGATCTCTAATCTGCTGTATGCTGGCTATCACTTCTGTGTGGCATATAGGGCAGCATTTCTTGTAAAATACAGTGGTGTTTATTTTCAGTATGGTCCAAGCCCTAGGTAAGTATTTATAGCTAAACCATATAAATCAACATTATCTTTTTTTAACAAGTAGGAACAAATGCACCAACTCTGACATGACTCAAAAGAGATCTTTGTAATGCCATTACTAGCACTACATGCTTTCTAAGCCAGGAAATAAATTTTAAGTGTTCAGTTCAGGCTGTGATACACATTGATACGCCCAACAAAGAGACAGGGTAGTATCCCAACACTACGTTAACCTGACCATTACAGGCATTTCTGCGTGTGCTACATATACACACTTCATCTCTGGCACCAATGTTATTTTAGAGAGCCCAAGAAACATCAAGGGTAAGAAGTAAGCATTTGGCACACATGACAAATCTTGCTGAAGAAAGATGATCTGACATAGAAATAGCAACCTCAGCTTTTGCTAATGTTTATGAAGTCCTTCCTGAGATTAAACTACTTTTCCACTCATCCCAGACATGTGACCTCCCTTCCTATTCACTTAGAAGAAACAAGTTATCCAAAGCTATAGAAGGCTCTTTAAAAAGCATCCCAGGCCTCCTTACACCAATGGCTTGGTTTAAAAGCCTGTCACCTGAGGTTGTCTTAGGGTTTAAAGCAAGAAGAACATCCTGGTAAATACTTAGGAATTCAACATGACACACAGGGATGCACTCAGATTAATCAAATCAAGGTTATGGTGACCCTCACATTTCTGGCCAGCTCACAAAACCAAGCACAAAATGCAAGAGTTGAGAGACAGAATATCTTCTGAAACAGCTGGGTAAACCATGGACAAAAATTATGGTCATACGAAATACTGAGTGAAGCAGTCGAGAGCAGAGCCAGGAAAAACAGACTGAAGGCCAGAAGACTGAGCCTCAGGATGATTCTGGAAGGCAGACTGGAAAGGGCATAAATAATTTTGACAGAGCCAAGCAGACACACAAGCACAGGGGGATGCAGACAGAGAAGCCCCAGTGATGTAAAGTTACATATTGACTGCAGGATGGAGAGCAACTTGCTGGGCCTTAGACATCTTTGAAAGGCTCTTCTGACATGCACAAAGGAGCTTGTCCAGCAGCTGCAATAGTACAGCGGATACACTCGGTGTAGAACTGCAGCTTGCAGGATTTTTCTAGACATATTTGCTGGAACTGAAGTTGGAAGAGTAATTCAGGTGCCTAAAAACAGACATCTAAGAGCACTTTAAATGAGACATCAGTATGGGACTGATGGAAACAACGCAAGACTAAGGTTTATGCCCTTCTAGAACAGCTGTTGGAGGTCTGGTGGGGTATATGGGGTGTCTACAACAGGACTACACACATTTAGCACCTGAATCACTCGCTTTGTAACTTAGATTGTGGAAGAAACAGAGAATTCTGCTGCCAGCCCAAATGACAGACATGGATGTTCCACAGTGGCATCACTGGCCAAACAAAATGAAGCCTGATGCTCAACTCATCCCTTGCCTTTTGCAGGTCAAAACACTGCTTGGTTCTCATAAGGTATTATTGTTTCCAGCCTAATACCACCTCCATCTCACATTACCTGTCACCTCAGCTCCTCTGCTCCAAGTGATCCTCTCTTCCAGAACTAAATGTTGCAAATTTCACATAAAAACAGGAGTTCAAGTAGGGGCACTTACAGGGCAAATGGAGGAATGCTAGAAATTCCATTCCAGAAAGCCCCTGAACAGAGTGAGATTTTGCCACAGGGTACAGACTTTTCTGGAAGAAAACAGAGATGGTTCTACGGGCAAAAGTACCAGAGGTTTGCGTTTATCTAGGTTACAGATCTATCTAAACTGGAATTTCACATAAATATACAATGAAAATATATCATGAAATGCAAGCAAAAAATTATGAATATACAAGCCCTGTAAAATGCAGACTACTACAAATTCTCTGGAACTGCAATTAAAGAACATGTCTGAAGACCAAAATATTGATGTGCATAAATAGAGATCGGATGTACAAATTCAGCTATTCCATTTGAAAATTTTTTCTTAGCATTTTCATACAATTTATTATGAGTTTAAGATACTGGTATTTCTCTATGTCAACTGGAGTATGTCATTAAGAGTAACTAAAGAAAATAAGAAGAGGAAAACGCAGTCAAGTTGTATTGACATTTAGCACCGTGTTTATCTCACGTGGGGTCAGGCCTATCTGTTATTTTATGTACTGGGTCTGGCTGAGATGGAGTTAATTTACCTCACAGCAATCTGTACAATGCTGTGGTTTAGATTTATGACCAATGTTTTTACCGATTGCTGAACAGTGCTTATAAAACGCCAAGGTCTTCTCTGGTTTTCACTCTACTCCCTCAGCAAACAGGCTGGGGGGGACAGGAGGCTGGGAGGAGACATGGCTGGGACAGCTGACTCAAACTGACCAAAGGGTTATTCCATGCCATATGTCATGCTCAGCAATAAAACTGGGGAAAGAGTCTTTCCAAAGCAGTTGTTGCTCAGAGACTGGCTGGGCAGTCTGTTGGTGAAAGGTGGTGATTGCCTTTGCATCACTTGGTGGGTGGTTTTTTTTTCATTTTTCCCTTCACTTACTTATTAAACCGTCTTTATCTTGACGCACGAGTTTTTCTTGGATTTGCCCTTCCAATCCTCTCCTCTCTTCCTGCTGTAGGGGGATAGAAGTCAGTGGCTGCTGGTGTTCTGGGGCCAACCCATCACATTGTGCCAAGAGAGGAAGATACATGTACCCTGTCACTCCCATTCAGCGACTCTGCCTGAAAAGCCGAGACTGTTTTAAATCATCACCTAACCTTACCAACGTTTTGCAATTACTTAGTAATCTGCAGAGCCCTTACAAAGGCAAATAATATCTGAAAAGTAAAAAACTAGGTAACTCTGCTTGCTGCCTCAGAATTGCCCCCAACTGGGAATTTATTCCTTACAAGCCATAAGCTGTAACAAGGAAATTGCCATTAATGCATAAATATTTCCTGTGCTAAGCTCTTGCTTGACCTTGCTTGCAGCTGCACTGGCCAACTGCTTACAGGATCTACGTAGTTTAGCTGGAGTTTACTGAAAAGCTGGCTCTGAAACACAGTTAATTGCAACATGGAGAAGGATGAGAACAGATCCTCTGAGTCTGTCATGCTGTCTCCTGGCAGAAGAGTACTGCATCTACTTTACAGCTCTGAGTTATCTCTGAAGCTTCAACTTCTTGTTTGTACATCTTTTAATCACTTGGTGTTGTACCAAGGTGTTAACAATTGTTATTGAAAACAACAACCAGCAGTCCAAAACAGCTCCTTCTGTTCTAAGTAACAGAAAAGCTAGCAAATCAATGTGTGGACAGTCACTAATGTGTCTGCGGAGCAGTACAGAGCTGTATGAGTTACGGGGTGCCTCAGGTACTAATTAGCCTGACAGTGTACGGGGACACTCAAGCAGGTTTTCTAGCACATACAGAATTCTTTGGTACTTCCAGACTACCGTCAGCATTCAACTTCTATGAAGTTTGCCTGAGTGGATCTGTCCTACAGAGCAAACATCACTATTAACAGTACAGATACACCATCTGGTTACTGTGCATAATGTAGAATTGGAAAGATCAACATATCAACAGTTCATAACTGCAAAATAATTTTATAAACATTTTTCCTATGTATTTATCCTATTTTACTTAAAATAACTCCAAGATAACTATAGTTCTCATTTTCCTCAGCTTCTTCAAACTTGCACACCCTGTTCCAAGGAGGGAGTGGATTTTTATAGGTATAACATAACAGTAATTTTATTCATTAAGACTTTGCCAGTGAAGGCACTTGGGGAGTCATAGAAAAGTAATAAACACATATTTAAAAAGACATTATCGAAACATTATTTTACAAATAGACTTAAAATACAAATTAAGCAAGCAGAAAAAGGTGGTCTAATAAACTACAGACAGCATTAGTCATAAAATGCTATAAGCTCTCTGAAATGGAAGAGTCTGCTTTGTTCAGTAATAAAGATGAATTAAAAGAGAAGCCACGGAGGGGCAGGGATTCTCCACCTTAATGCTTTACCACAGCACAAGCATAATTATCCACCAACACTAATATAATGAACCAGGGCAGGGGGTACCAGTCATACATCTCTAGAAATTAACACAGTGCTGTTGAAGCAATGTTTAATATCAAAAAGGTGAAAGCGTTCTTGATCACAAGCCATGATGAGATCTTAAGCAACGATAGCTTCAGCAAAACCCAAGAACGAGTGAGTAAGCAGAGATGGCAGCAGTGTATTAAAGAGGTTTATCCACCCTAAACAGAGCAGACGTGGGGATGGGAAGTGCAGAGCAGAAGGTAAAAGAGGAAGAAAGAGATAGGACAGTACAAGCCCGGGCAAAATCTAAGGACCAGCAGTGGGTTGTAAAGGCAATGAGAAGCAGCTTGTCCAGTCAGATCAGAGAGCAGGAGCTGGTAGCGGAGGCAGATGGAAAGACTATGTGGTTTCAGCTACAGCAGCAGAATTCCTATTTTACACATAGCATGAGAGTACAAATCCCCTTCCTGGAATTTTATTTTATAAGCATCTAGCACAAGAGCATTCACAGTGCTGAACCAGTAATTTTCAACCAGTTTCTGACTGATTAATAACACATTAACCTGCGGTGATTCCTAAATCTGAGGTGACCTTTCAAACAGCACTGAAAGTACTTTGGGTGGCAACTACTAGAAAACTTAAGCGAGGCATGCTATCGCTTTCTGAAGAAGGTGCAAGTACTGTGGATGTAAAACAAGGGCTTTCATTCAGTTCCTTCTGTACCTGCCTGGCACAGGTTTTACATTCAAATAAACTCCAAAAACTGGAGTTATACAGATATCAGCAACAGAACCCAACTGATTTTGAGGAAAACCTGACAAAAACACACACACCTCTTAAATTTCACCAGTCTAACTTTACTGATGATATGAGCTCCTATAACAGGGTTGAAGTTCTGCCTTCACAGATGCTCGTGGAAAGGGAACAAAGAGTGAAGCATCCATTTTAGGGACAGGTTTAAGTCCCAGTTCAAGGGCTCTGACCTCTACAAAAAGGTGTTAGTTAGATTTTATTTATCTGGCAATCGGATTTTTGGACGTTTTTTATTCCCTCCCACTCTAGCTAATTTTAGCTGAACTCTTTGTCCCCATTCCGGCCAGACCCACCTGGTCAGATTAGGATTGAATGGAGCACAGCAACGGTCCCTCAGGAGTGTTCATGCATTCATTAATTACGCACAGAAACACAATTAAAAGCTCTTGATGCTTTCTAGGGGAGTTGAATAAAAGCTGAATATAACCTTTTTACATTTTGCTTTACGCTTCTTTCATTCATAGCTTTTCAATATCCTTGCACGTCAGCAGAAGGAGCATTCCTCCTTTGTCAGCCAGCTGGGTGCACAAAGAACAGCCTGCCTGTGAGACTGAACTGTGAACGAGAGCACTAAAACATCGTGCTCAAACAGAGCTCTGTGCACTGGCCCAACCAACCATGCTGTTCAACATCCTGTCAGTCATCAGAAAAAAATATGTAAAAAGCAAGGGAAAAACATTTGCACAAGTCACACTTGAGCAATAAAAAGCCAGGCCTCAGGCTTTTACAGCACTACTGGCAGCCTATTTGCCTAGCACCTGGCTTGGCAGCCCTTCACCATACAACATTCACTTTGACTAAAACAAATTACTTGTACACAGGGGCAGCAGAAATGGGCCCAGAGCAACTAATTCATCAAATATTAAAGAAAAATTAAGAAAGAAAGAAAAATGTAGACCTGAATGTGAAAATATCATTCCAATAAGAGCACTTCCATTGTTAGCCTTTGCACAGAAACAGATACCAGCAACTGCTGTCTTCTTGGCAAATCTGAATGCGACAGAAGAGAGCTGACCTCCTCTTCTACGAACTTGTTCTGTTAAGTTGAAAGGCAACAATTTATTATTAAGAAAGTCCATGACACCACGCTAAGAGAATCACAATTGATTTGCAAACACTTCTCTCAAAGCTCAGTAAATTTGTCTCAAGGTAGAAAGCCGCATCAGCATGACAGAAGATTGTTTCTGTGCATTTGAGCAGCTTGGCTCTGACTGATAACTAGACTAAAGTAAGACAGATGATACTTGATTGACAGAATTTTTCCATTTTTATATCTCCAGGAATGTTGCAAGACATACATGAGAGCCCCTGATACCGTAAGGGCTAAGAGAACAAACCATAATAGATAGCCAGATTTGTAAATCCTTGGGATGTCAGATGACTTACGCAGGAATATTACAATAAATTGTCTCTGAAATTGTGGCATGCTGCTTTGGGGAAGGATCTCTTCAGTGTCCTCCCAGGAACAGAACTTTTGTTATTCTAAATTGCTCTAATTAGCTCTCTTCAGAGCCCTGTGGCTATAGCTATTAGATTTCCACCACAGCGACAACATTCTCCAGGCAACAAGATAGTTACAAAATGTACCTTTCAAACCAGTTAGCAAAAAGCTGTGGGAACTCAAAGAATACTCTTTATAATCAGAGCAAGATGTATGATTCTGTATTTTCAGCCTAAGGAGAAACTGAGCAGAAAGTAGGTATTACATATGCTCTCTTGAGAGAGATTTCTTAAAATGTTTGCATTAAAAATTATAAATTCAGAATGTAGAGAACCATCTTAGTCCTGCTCTAATTAAAGAAGGTAAGGTTATCTCCCTCCACACACCTCAACCTGCATTTCAGGATTTAAAGTTTCTGGACTGAAGTAATGATTTAATCTGTATTGACCTCTGTCTGAAATGGATCCAAGGTGTAGCTGACGCTCAGTCTCAATAATCATTACAGAATAAATTTTTAAAATTATTTTATACACAAAGATCAGTCGTTTAATTTCACACAAGACATCTTCCCACAACGGACTATGGAATACTATGGCTAAGTGCTCTTTATTTGCAATCTTTTCTAAAGGGCACAGGTATGAATAACAAGTTTGTCTTCACTGATGAATAGTTCAGTAACAGTCTTACAGCTAAATTAACATTTTTAAATTTGATTTAGGTATTTCCTGGTAACTGGCTTGAAAGGTCACTGCTAGAATATTTAGAAAGATCTTTTTTGGGGTTTTTTGGTTTTGTTTTTTTTTCCACTTGCTCCCACCACAGCTCAGTATTTGGTTCTGATTAGAATGACATATAACATATCCGATCAGAGACGATGTGATACCCTTTTGCTGTTATCCTCAAAACATTAAGAATACAATTCATGTTTGAAACACAAATGTAATGGCATTCTGTTTACTGGTTGAATATCAACAGATTATATCTTAGCATTAGGAGACAGAACTAGCTTCTTTTTTTTTTTTTTTTTTTTTTTTTTTTTTTTTTTTTGAGAAACAGAAATGCCTTAATTTTTCATTTAACTTTTCAAGCACAATCTTGCATTTGTGGCACTTTTCATCTCAAAGGACTACAAGTCTGTTTACTACAAGTGCAATGCTAATACTAAAAAAGAGACTTAGCATTCAGTTGACATTCTGAATTTTCAAAATATCACAGAAATTCCCTCATGCTCTCTAAACAACTTTCTTGTAAGATACTGGAAGATTACTACCCTTAATTTGTAGTTGCAGAAATGTGGAAATGAAGTTAAATACTGCACAAGATCACAAGGTGAATCACTAGAGGAACCAGGAATTATATCCAGACTACCTGATTCTATCACTAGTCCACAGAAATTAGAGGTTAGAGTCACTTTTAACCACATCAAGTTGAAAAGTAGCAGCTGATTAATGTTTTGGAATCCAGGATAAGCATTACTTATCATCAAATCATATTCAAACCCAATATTTATGTGAAGAGCAAAAGACTGCTTGATATGGAGAGGGCTGTTCAAGAACAAAACTGTACTTGTTACTGAACATCTGTGACTGCCAACCAGGTCAAGAAACAGATGCTGAATACTCATTAGCTGAGTTTAACAAAACCCCAACCCCCTAGATGGCACTACAGTTAAAACAGAACAGACACTGCAATAGCGTAGGTCAGAACAAAGCACAAAAAAGTTTTGGGGTTTTTTTTTTTTGGTCAAAGTAGGACAGTACTTACAGCCAACTTCAGTCATGATGCAAACAAGTTCCATGTAAACCTGCATGCTCTTATTTTGTGCTCCAGATGCTGTTTAGTCTTGACCCATCAGTATCTGTGCTAGCTGCAGGTTTCTCTCAACAGCTGTTCAAGTTGAGAAAATCACAACAAAATTCATTTTCACTGCGGAGTATTCTTGAAAAGTGGCTTGCAAAAGGCCTATGAAGTGTCATTTGGGGCAAATGGGTCCAAGAAGGAACTTGTTTCAGAAATCTTGAGTCCAATCTGTTTTACTCAGTTATTCATGAGACGTGCTGGCAATGGGTTTTTCTCAACCTTTTGTTATAAATTCTGTGATTTTGTGATTAATCATTAATTAAGAACAACTTCCAGAGATGGCAGGTAGCAGAGAATAAAGAAAGGCTGAAATAGGAAGCTTCATGCTAAGCATGTCATGGAAAAAACACAGACAAGAAAGATGAGACAGATGTTCTATCTCATTTCTTCATGGCTTTCTGCGGGTATAGTCCTTTATAGCTATTCCTGTTTTCCTCCTTGTTCTCTCTGATCCTTCCTCAGCACTACCAACATCTTTAACAGACATCTGCAATTACTTTTTTTTCAGTATTTCTGAGGATGCAGCTTGGAATTTGTGGCCTATCTACTTTCCAGAAAGCAGATACTGACAGCGCTACAGCCACTCCATGTATGGACAGCACGTGGCATAACGCCCTTTTTCTTTGCTGTGTTCTGTATAGGCTGTACGTATTGGACTGTACCAGTGTCACATCACAAAACAGCGATCACCAAAATACAAAAACCACGGACTGCAAAACCATTTGGTTCGTATCTTAGAGCTGTTGCCTCTTGTCACCTAAGAGTGTTTATTGGTACGCCTCTAGCTCTTCCAAATCTTGTCACAGGAGGAGAAATCCACAATCCACATGCAACTGTAAGAGACAATGAGGCTCCTCAGGATCTAAAAGTTGTCATGGAATGAGACCACCGGCCTCATTATACCATTTATCCCGCTTTCTGCAGAGGCCATGAAGAAACACATCACAGGCAAGCGCCCCTGCCAAATAATGGTCATGCCGAAAACTGAGTGCACTCTGCCAAAGTTTGGCTGAACTTAGCAAGGCCCTAACTTCTGCAGGATTCTCACGTGGCAAGCCAGAAATGTCTTTTTTTTTTTGGTAATACTTTAATTATACACTTGAATGTAACATTTACTGAATTTGCATTATGGAATCTGCATCTTCTGTGTCCTTCAGATTTGTTTGAAGAGTGCACAAGCGCATGAAGAAATTAGCTTAACAGCTGGTATCAGATATCTCTGAATAACCTAGCACTCCCTTTGGGACGGTATGATAAATATATGACCTTGATTTATTTTCCCCTTTTAGCTGGATAATGACAAACTAACTGACAACCCTGCCAAAGTTAACAAGTCATCCAAGTGGCACTGAGCAGGGTTTCCATAGCCTCCAGTTACACGGGATAAACAGGTTGCACAAGCAAGTGGCCAAATTCGGAAGCACTGGATTAGCAACATTATCCCTTTTAATGATAGCTTCAGATTTTAGATCATGATTATCCAACAAAAGTGGATACAGCTGTTAGTGTGTATAGGCACACAATGAAAACCTTTATGTGGAGGCTTATAATCTATTAACAGATGCTGCACGATATTACTTATAACAGGGTTACTCGGCAGTTAAAAAAGAAAAAAATGAGCAGCACTCCTCAATTTTTTTCAGTCACAACAGAAAAGATGTGGGTCATTAGACTGGACCACCTGCTGCCACCAAACTGCCTCCAGTTTGCACTGACCAGTTTTGACAGGAAAATACCAACACCTGACCTTAGCCAGTGCCCTGCTAACTCCCACAGGCTCCCGTTCCCGACATTATGTTTCAGCAGCCCACGAACGGGCAACAAGGACCCAGCAGAACTTGTGCTGTCAGCAAACACAACCCCACCGCCGCTTCCCTCGCAAAACAAAATGGCCGCCGGAGCGAAGCCCCGCCCCCCGGCCTCCCCCGAGGCCACGCCCACCCGCGCGTCACTTTCCACCGCTCTCGGGCGCTTACCACAGCGCCCCGGAAGAGATGCAGGCTCCGCCTCCCACCTCGCCTGTGTCGTCCGAGGCGTGCATCTGCCTTGCGGATTGGCCCTCGGCCGCGTCACTCTTAGCCTGCCCGCTCGCTGATTGGCGGCGGCCCCCGCGGAGGCCCGGGCTGAGGCGGTCAGCGGGCAGGAGGGCGGTATGGCGGCGGTGGCTCAGTGCGTGTGGGGCGTCTTGCGCCCGCGGTACCCGCTGCTGAGTTTTGCGCTGAGGTGAGAGTCTGCGCCGTGCCGCCCGGTCTGGATCGGGCGCACTGGGACAGGTCTGCGCTCCCGGCCTCGCCATCGCCCGGCCGGGCCGGGCCGGGAGTGGGGCCCAGCCCCGCCGCTCTGGGACGCTTCACCCGCTGCGCTCTGCGCCGGGAGCCCCTTCCTGCGGCCGGGGCGGGCTGGTGCCCCCGCTGCCCTTTGCTGGGTTCCCTGGCCCTCCCCGGGGAGAGGGCCCGGGCAGGCCCAGTCTTGAGTCTGAAGGGCTCCGGGCTTGAAATATTAACGTGGCGTGCGGGGATCCGAGGCCTTTTGTCACCGCGGCGCTGATCTGCCCGCCTGGGCCGTGAACCGGTTTGCTCAGTAGCTCAGCTAGTTCAGCCCAGGAAACGTTAGGAAGGGATAAATAGGCGTCTTCATGGAGGTTGGCCCGTTCTTTATGTGATTCAGCAGTGACACAGAAGAGAAGTTTTCCCGTGCTGTCTAGTAGTTGGCGGGAAACCACCGTTCTCGTTGGAGTGTCTTCTGAGAGACTGTTGCTGGTGATTGCATCATGTAAACTGGATTTGCTTCCTCGAAGTACTGTGCTGAAAACAAGCTCGTGTGCCCCTTGAAAGTGCTGTGTCTTTATAAACTGAATATAATGGATTCTTACAAGCTGCTGCGCAGTGGTTGTTCTCTTGCAGTAAAGTTATTTTTTGCAGCAGTTTAGATAAGCTAACTTCAGTTACTTCTGATGAAAGGTTCTGCAAACTCAGATGTAGAATTGTATTAATTTGTGCTTTAGTGTGAGAATTTTGTAGACATTGACGTGTCAAATAAAATGTCCAGTATGTCCAGAAAATGCTAATATCTTACAAAGTAAGCAACTGATTAATATTGTCCACATGTTTTTGCCTTAGGACTTCTCCACGATTGCTTTGTGTAGCGACACAACAGAAAAACACTGGCCAGAACTTGGAAGAGGACCAGAGTCAGAGCCAAAATGAGCAGAAGGTTGAGCCCAGCTCTGCTGAAAAAATGTTAACTGAAGAAAAGGCCAAACTGGAAGAACAACTAAAAGAAGTTACTGTAAGTGTCTTTCGGTCAGTCAGGTTGCATGCCTTACAAACCGCATCCGTAAGAGCGTTCATTACAGGTTCTCAGGGCACAATCTGGATATGGTTGTGTCACTGCGGTTTAGTTGTTGAATGAAAACCTGCAATTCGATATTTTCTTTAAACTTAAGAGTAGGTGTACTGCGAGTCCTGAGATGTATTCCTGATCCAAAATTAAGGTTTTGTATAGTTTCTTTCCAATTTCCGGATGGAGTTGGACCTTATCCAGCCTGAAAACTTGTTACTGAGTTTTGCTGATTTCAGTTCACTTAGGTTTTTGCTTAGTGGAGAAATAATTTTTGGAAGCTGACTGAAGAGTGTGAGTGTGTCTTTGATGTGTGGACTTGTATGTGCTAGGAGTAAGGTTTTCTGAGAACAGCTGCTGACTTTTCCAAAGGTCAGGGTTAATGATGCTTAGCTTTTACATAATAGTGTACTTATTACGTGCGTAGGAACTGGGAATTTCAAACCTTCTCGGTTGAAGAGCCCTTCAAACACAAGGATGAAGCGTCACGTTCCCTTTATCTGGCCTAATGTATCTTGCATTCTCTCCTGTGCGTGACTTCAGCAGAGGGTGAAGAATGCCCTGAGAGGTGGGAGATGTGGATTAAACAAAGGTGTTGCTTTTCTGGATGAGTGCTTCATGTAAAATGTCTTTCTAGAGCATCTGAGACTTGGAGAGGTAGCCCAGAACCATAGCTATAGATACAGCACCTGTGGATCATAAGCAGATTGAGTTTTGTTTCTGTTGCCCTTCCCAAAGCACCGAAGGACAAAGCTGAGGTGTTATTTAACATCTCTGCTGACAACACTTGCTATTGGCTACCTAACATGGCTCTTCAGTCGACTTGTTGACATTTTTGTTCTGGTTTGAGATTCTTCACTAGCATGTGAAGGTCAAGTATATTCAGGACGGAAGCCCAACGTGGAGTTGTGGGTTGGATGGCGAAGCACTCAACCTGAAGTCCCTGAGTTTATTGAATTTCATTCTTAGTACATCTGCTGCTAGATCACCATCTTGCTACGAACAGACTAAAACTTAACGTGACCAACGGAGGAGTTAGACTTCATAGTGTATAAGCTGTGGAAAAGACTGGAGGACACTCTGTGGTGGGTGTGGAGAGGGAAGAGATGGTTTGAAAGTCACAACTGGGTTGAATCTCGTTTGCCATAGTGTCAGAGTACCTTATGACTGATGAAGGCTTTCTGTGAACAAACATCAGAAAAAGCAGAAATCTTTGATGCATAAAACCTGATCTATCCGTAGAGTTAAAAATTTCTTTCAGCTGATCTGTTGAAAAATACTGAGAGCCTGGAAACCCATCTTACTTCCTTTCCCTGACTTCTGTTTGCACGGAAATGAAGCAGACAGCTGCCTTCATAGGAAGGATATTGTGATAATTGGCATGTTGTCTTCAGATTACTCTGAAGTATTAAGTAAAGATGGTGAGTTTAGGCTATGTGACCGTTTAAAATGCTGTTCTATACTGAATGTGTTGTTTTGAACTATTGTCAACTACCCAACCACCAGGAACTAAATCTGTTACTGGTTTTTCTTTTTTAGGACAAGTACAAGCGTGCTTTGGCAGATGCAGAAAACGTGAGGCAAAGAAGCCAGAAACTGGTAGAAGAGGCAAAGTTATATGGTCAGTGGAGGTTCTTTGTGTCTGTATTCCTGAGACCCAGGAATACCAGCATGAAATGCAAAGCTTGGAAAATTGAGCTGTCTGGCCCACGGTTTTGACAAGTTGTACTTCCCAGTGATTCTGACGGCTCGGTTAAAAAATGTATTTGAGGCAGAGAGGTTTGAATGGTTCCTCACTTTGCATCAGAATTGTAATCATCTTGCTAGACAAGGGCAAGACTTAAACTGCTGAAGTCAACAAGTTGAAATTTTATTTAAATTTGGTACCTGATTTCCTACAATATGTACCACACTAGTAGATTTTTCAATAAGGTTTGCAGCCTGAAGTTTACCTTTTTCATGTACTGTGATCGCAAAACTGACTGCAAAAAACTGAGACAAAAGCGTGGAATACTAGTTTTCTTTCTGGTTGGTTGGTTGGTTTGTTTGTTTGTTTTCTTCTTGGTGCTTGTTTTGGGGGGTGTTTTTAGCCTTTTATATTTTAATAACTTTTCTGTCCTGTTGAAGGCCATCACTTTCAAATAGAAGTCATACATTTAGATGAGTGGATTTGTGGACTCTTCAGTGGTAGGAATGTACAACCACTGCATATGAGGAGTGCTAGAAACCCATCTTTCTTCACAAGCAAGGCTACTGACATCTGATTTAGCTTTTTCACAGTTCAAAAACAAATCAGTAAAACAGAAATTGTATGCAAACACTGCAGCAGAAGATTGCTACATCATGTTAGTGTCTGTCACTCTGGCTTGAAAAAGGAATTGTCCTTTTTTTTGCCACACACTATAAACAGCTGTATAGTTCAACTCTGAATACAAAAGTTTTAATTTCTGAATACAGGGTCTTCAGTTAAGGTGTACTGTGAGAAAAAGCACTTCTCAGTTATATGGTATTCTTGTACTGGTTTCCTGAGTGTGTTTGAGTGCTTCATCCTGAAGCTGATTTTCAATAATATGCTACTTAGTGCAGAAGAACTCGGGAGTCATGTCTGAGCTCAGAGATGCTACAATAGAAATAAATATTCAAATAAAATTTCTTGTGAAAACTGAATCACACATAATATGCATGATTATAAGTTTTATCATTTGCACAGGACTGCTTTTTCTGTTGAAGGAAGAGAAACTAATTTCTGAGGCTTGCATAAATTCACAGAGATGCAGTCACAGATATGTGCAGAGATAACTTACACCAAAAAACCACCAAAACAAAACCACCTTGTGAAGAGTTTCGTTATTTGCTTTTATCCAGATGACTAGATAGCTGGTTAATCTGTGTTTGGGACACTTCAACTCTAACCATAGTTACAGTTTTAATTTAAAAACTTGATTCATTTACTCATATTCTTTGAATTATGTGGATGCTGTTTGTTACAGTTCTGTAAAGAGCTTGAGTTTCTGTGGAGTTGTGCAGTTGTTAAAGTGACTCCTTCTTGAGAACTAGCTGATCCTTATAGATATTGCAAGGTGCTTCCATGGTTGTTTGTTTTTTGTTTAAAGCAAAGACATGTCTTCTGGTAATGCTCATATCGCTTCTTGATAAGGAGGGGAAAAAAAATCTAAAATGTCAACTAGAATTAAAAAGGCTGTCTGCAGCTTAAAAAAAAAAACATAACAAAACAAAACAAACACCAAGGCCACCAAAACACAGTGCAGTTTGTCATTGGCTTACCTCTACATAGAGATGTGTTCTTCTACTGAATCATTTTGATTTTTCATGGTTTCTAGGGACAGTTTGCCCTAGTGGGAGGGAGAGGTGTGAGTTCTTCTCATTCAAAGAAGAATCCCTGTTCATCTCTTGGACTCCTCATCAGTCTGACTACATGCTTTTTTCTTCTGCAAATATTTAGTCCATTAGATTAAAGGGTAGGAATAGGGCAACGTAATGCTTTGAACTTAAGTTGAATCCCAGGATGAGAGAGACGTGAGGAAATTACATGAAGCCATCTGAAGGTTTTGGTAACTTCAGTTAGAATTTCAGCTGTTAATGTCAGGCCATCAGCATAGCTTTAGCTCTTTTAAGTTGAAATACATTTTTTTCTATAGAACTAGAGGAGGTGGTGTGGATTTCAAGGTATCTGTAATAGTTCTGTATCATCAAGTAAAATGGGGAAGGACATTTTACCCAAAATGTTTACAGTATCATATATCTTGTTAAAAATCTAAGAGTACAGATTATTGCTGTAGGTTTTGGGGTTGTGGTGCTTGGTTGGTTGTTTTTTTGTTGTTGGTTTTTTGTTTGTTTGGGGTTTTTTTAAAGGTTTGTTTCCATCAGTGGACTTATCACATTCCCTTCTCTTTTCTTTCTTTTTAGGAATTCAGAGCTTCTGCAAGGACTTACTAGAAGTTGCAGACATTTTGGAGAAAGCAACAGAAAGTGTTCCAAAAGAAGAAATCAAGGATGAAAATCCTCACTTAAAGAGCTTATATGAAGGTCTTGTTATGACAGAAGTACAGATTCAAAAAGTGTTTAAAAAACATGGCCTGCTCAGACTGAATCCTGTCGGAGCCAAGTTCGATCCCTATGAACATGAGGCGTTGTTCCATGCTCCCATGGAAGGGAAGGAGCCTGGCACTATTGCATTGGTATCCAAGATTGGCTATAAGCTCCACGGGCGTACACTGCGGCCTGCCTTGGTGGGTGTTGTGAAAGAAGCTTAGCTGCTTAATCAGAGAATTTAAAATGCCATACAACTATTAAACAGCTGGATGGTTTTTCTCTTACACCATGCTTTCCTCATTCCTCTGCCCCCTGAGAGGTTTGAATGAATTGGTTGAGGTGTCCCAGTGCAAATGAAGAAACTGATGAAATTCTCCTGCGTAGAGCCCTTCAGCATCCCTGTTCCATAAGCTCTCCTCTTAAGTGTGAGACACAAGAGCCATTAAGTGCTCTAGTGCTTTAGGTTAGGTAACACTTTCTACAACCATTGCTGCCGAAGGTGCATTAAATTGAAAGGAACAGAATGCTCACAAGACTTTTGCAATCTTGCATTTATCATGATGTGCAGATTGAAAATGCAATCAGTGGTTCAAACACTTCCTTTTGTTTTGTAGAATCTAACGTCGCAGAAGTGGGAAGTAGTACAAATAACCCATTCTTCTGCAAGCATCCATCACCTTTTACACACTGATGTGATAAATGCCCTTTTTTGTCTATTCAGAAATAATCTCTCTCAGCAACTGAAATTGAAACTTTTGCCAATTCTGACCTGTAAATAAAAGACAATGGAGAGTAGACATCTCTTGTAATTGTTCAACTCTTTCTGTTCTCTAGTAATGTTGACTCAAGAAAACCATCTAATACTTGTATGGCGTTGAAGAACCAATAGAATTTATCCTATCTCTGGATTTTTAATTTAATATTTTATAAATTGGTTTAAACAATTTTGATAGTCTTGTAACTTCCAAGCTTTACAATCAGTTTGTTATGCAAACTGTAGTTACAACCCTGCTGAAAGCCAGAATACCCAAAGAAGCAAGTAGCTGAGAGTTTGGTATAGACCATCTTTTAGAAATATATAAATAATTGCATGTAAGTGGCTCAAACAAAAAATGTGAACTTTGTTTCATCCTCATTTCTTGCATTTACTCAGCTTGGACCTTAAGTTGCAACAGAACTTTTCCCATGCACAGCTCTTGCTGTGTTCTGACTCCACCTGCTGCTCCCAATCCTGCAGAATTGGGCTAAAATACTAAAATACAATAGATTATTAACTGAATGCTTTGTCCTACATTTGTCTGGAGTGGCTGGAACTTGACAAATTACACAACTGACAAAGCATCTGTCCTCTTGTATCCTCAAATCCCGTACATTTAACACCCAGGGCAGAAGCTTCAAATTTAGGCATGTTATTAGGACCTGGTAAACAGTAAGTACTTCTGATTTTTTTATTTTTTTTTTTTAACCCCTTGTTGCTGGTTGTCTCAGATGAAGGAGCTTCTTACCGTAAGGTCAACAATTGATTATTTTTTGAGTTCAGATGCAGAGTTGCCAACAGCTTACTGAACACTAGACATACTCATAGTGAGAAGTGATTACTTGTTCAAGACTTTTTTCCCAGTGCTGGTTTGCTTCCTGGGAATCGGACAGTTAACTAGGAACAACCTAAGTGTGTACTACTGCTTGGGGGTTAGTAATGTTTAAGGATTCATTCAGTGTTTCTCAACTCTAAGAAAGAATATCAACGCTTTGCCAGGGCAGGACAGGACAAACACTAATTAGTGTCACTAATTTCTTTGAACTAATCAAGTACAGAGATCGAAATAAAAAGATTGAGTGTAAAACTATAGGAAAAAAAAAAGGGGGGGGATTCCATACCTAAGTTGAATTTGGAAGTAACTTCCAGCTGGGTTAGAGCATGCTGTAGCTGTGTGAAGTAGGATTGAACAAAGTTTTGTTGTGCTCTGATTTAAACCTGTGCTCAACTGATATGCCATAAAGGGACCAGGGTTGATTTATATACCTTTTAACAACTATCATGTGTCATTCTACCCTCTCCCAACCCCTCTGGATGTAAACTAAATCTAATAATAGATTCATTAGTATAGCTTTTTTTTTTTCCAGTAGGGCAATTAGAACAAAGGGACAGCTTCTTTCCTAGCAGATTAAGATTTTCTTAATGAACATCCCAGTGCCCACACCAACTGTCTTTTTTGGACTACATTACTTCATTCAGGGTGTTCTTAAACACAGGTTACTGTTAAGTGTTCAGCACAAGACTCAACCTAGTATCTTTAAAGCTGATAACTGAGTATCTCATTTAAGCAGCCAACAAAGCTACCACCAGTACCTGTGGTTTAGCTGTTTCATCAAGACCACTTCTCTACCCATCATCGCTGAGCTAAAATGCATCGCCCTTTGTTACCGCTAATACTTCAGCCATTTTTCTCATTATGCAAGCAATGTTACCATTAAATCAATAGTGGAAAGAAACTTTAATACAAGTTTATTTACCAATGTACAATGCAAAAACCTAGTAAAATGCTGAGTGTGCGCAACATCAGTTAGGTTTTACAAGATTTCAGCACAGGCATTTGTGTGTCTGGCACAGCTGCACCAGTACACTACTCAAATGAGTGCAACATTCCCTTTAAGGAAGAAGCCGGTAAGCTGAACACGCTCACCAGGCCTTCCTTCACAGTATTTAATGTGTCATCACTTAAGAGCAACCGGGGCACATGCAAAAACATACTGCAAGAAGAAATGGTAAACTGAAAGGCTAATGAAGTCTGTTACAGTTGCAAAGGAAGTTGATGCAGCCAGGGCACAATAATGGCAGAGCGCTCAGTTTGTGT